>CM038214.1:322911995-323039401 GCA_021442155.1 Cymbidium sinense | reverse complement strand
CCCTAAAAACTAAAAACCCTAAACCCTAAACTCTAAACCTACAACCTAAACCCTAAACCGTAAACCCTAAACCCTAAAACCCTAAACCCTGAACCCTAAACCCTAAACCTTAAACCCTACAGGACCATACACTCTAAACCCTAAACTCTAAACTAACCCTAAAATCCCTAAACCCAAAAGCCTATACCCTAAATGTTAAACCCTAAACTCTAACACTAAACCCTATACCCTAAAACCCTAAACCCTAAAATCCTAAACTTTAAACCCTAAACCCTGAACCTTAAACCCTAAACCATAATTCCAAACCATAAACCATAAACCCTAAACCTAAACCTAAAGTAACTAAATAAATAAAAATAAACCTAAACATTAATAATGGGCAAAACCTTGATGGCAGGAACATCACCTTCAACTAGGCTCAGTCTAGATCTGGCAGTGGAGGTGAAGACGGAGGTGGTGGTTATTATAGTGGTGGTGGGGGATCTGGAGGTGTTGGTGGATATGGAGGTGGTGGTTGGTGCAGTGGTGGTTATGGAGGCTAGAAGTGCGACAGAGGTTACAGTCATGGTGGAGGCGAAGGGAGAGATCATGTATTTGATGGAAGATCCCACTACTCGATAGGCGGGGGTGGTTCTAATGGGAACTAGAGAAACTGAAGAACGTCCGATCCGATTTGCTACTTATGAAATGGTGTCTTTACAGTAGAGACAATTCTAGTTATCTAGGGTTTTTGATTTGCTCTACGTCCTCATTTTTTATCTACGTTATCACTTGTGTCTTAGAAAGTTGGTGTTACTTGGTTGATGAAATTAAAAAGAAAAAATATTGAATCTGAATTTGTTCTATATTAAAATAAAAAAAACCTTAAACCCTAAACCTTAAACCTCAACCCTAAACCCAAAACCCTAAACTAAAACCTAAACCCTAAACCATGAAAACCCTAACCATAATCACTAAACCCTACACCCAAAATCTTAAACCCTAAACCCTAAACCCTAAACCTTAAACACTAAACCATTAACCCTAAACCCTAAACCTTAAAGCCTAAACCTAAATAAATAAAATAAAATAAAATAAAATAAAAACCTAAACTAAAACGTAAACCCTAAACCCTAAACACTAAAAGTCCTAAACCCTAATCCCTTAACCCTAAACTCCAAACCCTAAACCCTAAACCTTAAACCTTAAAAACCATAAATCCTAAACCTAAATTAAATAAAACCTATAAAAAAACCTAAACTAAAACCTAAACCTAAACCTAAACCTAAAAATAAAATAAAAAATAAAAGCTAAACTAAAATAAAATAAATAAAAACCTAAACTCAACTAAAAAAAATAAACCTAACAATAAAAAACCTAAATAAAATAATAACTAAATCTAAAATAAAAAATAAAATAAACCTAAAAAATAAATTGAAATCCAAAACTAAAACCTAAAAATAAAAAATAAAGCCTAAACCTAAAAAATAAAATAAAAATAAAACTAAACTAAAAAATAAACCTGAACCTAAACCTAAACCTAAAAAATAAACTAAAATAAATAACCTAAAATAAACAAACTAAACTAAATAAAAATAAAAATGAACCTAAATAAAAATAAAAAATAGAATAAACTCAAATAAATAAAAAGTAAACTAAATAGACCTATGCTTACTAATTTACTTAATTTAAATATAAAAAGTCCTAAACCCTAAACCCTAAAAATCCTAAACCCTAACTCCTAAACCCTAAACCCTAAACCCTAAACCTACAATGCTAAACCCTAAACATGCAACCTACAACCCTAAACCCTAAAACATAAACCCTAAACCCAAAAACTCTAAACCCTAAACCCTAAACCCTGAACCCTATAAACCATAAACCCTAAACACTAAACCCTAAAGCCTAAACTAACCCTAAACAATAAACCTCAAACCCTAAACTAACCCTAAAAACCCTAAACCCTAAACCGAAAGCATAAATACTAAACCCTAAACCCTAAACCCTAAAACTCTAAACACTAAAACCCTAAACCCTAAACCCTAAACCCTAATTCCTAACCCTAAATCCTAAGCATAAACTTAGAGTAACTAAATAAATTAAAAAATAAACCTAAACTTAAGAAGGTAACCTTGATGTGAACATCACCATCAACTAGGCTTAATCAAGATCTAGAGGTGGAGGCGAAGGCAGAGGTGATTATCATAGTGGTGGTGGGGGATCTGAAGTTACTGGTGGATATGGAGGTGGTGGTTAGAGCAACGGTGGTTATGGAGGAAGGAGGAGCGATGGAGGTTACAGCCATGGTGGTGGCGGAGGGAGAGATCATGAATTTGATGGCGGATCCTGCTACTCGAGAGGTGGGTGTGGTTCTAATGGGAACTGGAGAAACTGAAGAATGACCAATCCGATCTGCTTCTTATGGAACTATGTCTTAAGAGATTCTAAGTTATCTAGGTTTTGATTTCTATGCATACTGCTTATCTATGTTCTCACTTGTGTCTTACAAAACTTGGTGTGTTACTTGGTTGATGAAATCGAGAAGAATAAATGTTGAATATGAATTAGTTTTCTATTAAAACAAACCTTAAATCCTAAACCTTAAACCATAAACCCGAAACCCTAAACTAAAACCTAAACCCTAAACCCTAAACCCTAAAAACCCTAAACCCTAAACACTAAATCCTAAACCCTAAACCCTAAACCCTAAACCCAAAATCCTAAACCCTAAAACATATAACCCTAAACCCTAAACCATAAAACATAAACCTAAATAAAATAAAATGAAATAAAATAAAATAAAACATAAATTAAAACCTAAACCCTAAACTAAACCCTAAACCCAAAAACCATAAACCCTAAACCCTAAACCCTAAACCCTAAAACCCTAAACACTAAACCCTAAACCCTATACCCTATACCCTAAACCCTAAAACCCTAAACCGTATACCCTAAATCCTAAATCCTAAAACCTACAACCCTAAACCCTAAACTCCAAACCCTAAACTCTAAACCCTAAACCTTAAACCCTAAACCCTAAATTAACCCTAAGTGCTAAACACTAAACCCTAAAAACCTAAAAACCAAAACCTAAAACCTAAAAATAAAATAAATAAATAAACCTAAACCTAAATAAAATAGAAACATATACTGGAACTTAAACCTAAACCTAAACCTATAAATAAAATAAAAATAAACTAAACCAAAATAAAATAGATAAAAACCTAACCTAAACTAAAACATTAAAATAAACCTAAAAATAAAAAACCTAAATAAAATAAAAACTAAACATAAAATAAAAATAAAATAAACCTAAAAAATAAAATAAAAACCTAAACCAAAACCTAAAAAATAAAATAAAATAAAACTAAACTAAAAAATAAATCTAAACTTAAACCTAAACCTAAAAAATAAACTAAAACAACCTAAACTAAAATAAAAAAACCAAAAATAAATAAATTAAACTTAATAAAAAAATAACCTAATTAAAAAAATAAACTAAAATAAATAAAAAATAAACCTAAACTTACCAGTTTACTTTTTTTTTTAAAAAAAAAAAACCTTGAACGTTAAACCCTCAAAACCCTAAACCTACAACCATAAACTATAAACCTACAACCTACAACCCTAAGCCCTAAATCCTAAACCATAAACTCTAAGCCTTAAACCTACAACCATAAGCCCTAAACATACAACCTACATCCCTAAACCCTACACCCTAAAACCCTAAATCGTAAACCCTAAACCCTAAACCTAAACTAAACCTAAAACTAAAATCATAAACTTAAACTTAAACTAAACTAATCAAAACCTAAACTAAACTCCTACTAAACTTAAACCTAAATCAAACTAACCTAAACTAAACTCTAAACTATAAACTATAAATTTAAACTATAAACTATAAACTAAACTATAAATCTAACTTTAAACTTACAACCTAAACCTAAAACTAATACACACTCTAAACTTAAACTTAAACTCCTAAAACTATAAACTAAACCTAAACTAAAACCATGAACTTAAACTCCCAAACTAAACCTAAATTTTAAACTCAACTATTAAACTAAAACTTAAACTTAAAGTAAACACTAAAACCTAAACTCCTAAATAAAACTCTAAACTAACTTTAAAATCTAAACCATCAACCTAAACCTAAAACCTAAAAAAACCTAAAGCCTAAATCCTAAGCACTAAATCATAAAACCATAAACCATAAACCCTAAACCCTAAAGCCCTAAACCCTAAACACTAAACACTAACCTTAAACCTTAAACACTAAACCCTAAACACAAAACCTTAAACCCTAAACTTGAAACCCTAAACTAACCCTAAACCCTAAACCTAAACTCACCCTAAACCCTAAAAACCCTAAACACTAAAGCTTAAACACTAAACCCTAAACCCTAAACCCCAATCCCAAACACTATACCTTATACCTTAAAACCCTAAACCCTAAATTAACATAAACCTAAACTTAAACCTAAAAAATAAACTTAAATAAAAAACCTAAACTAAAATAAATAAACTAAACTAGATAAAAATATAAATTAAACTTTATTAAAATAAAAATAAAATAAACTAAAATAAATAAAAAAATAAACTAAATAAACCTAAACTAAATAATAAAAATCTAAACCTAAACTAAAATAAACTAAAATCATAAACCCTAACTAAACCTAACTAACCTAAACTAACTCTAAACTAAACTAAAACACTAAACTACTCTAACTCCTAAACTCCTAAACTTAAACCTTAAACATTCTAATAATTTAAACTAAACCTAAAATAAACCCTAAATTAAACTCCTAAACCTTAAACTCTAAATATATAACCTAAACCTTAAACATAATACTAAACCTTAAATTCTAAACTCCTAAACTAAACTCAACCTTAAAGATTTATAATAAAACTATAAACCTAAACTCTTAAACCTAAATTCAAAACCTAAAAACCTAAACCTAAAATACTAAACCTTAAACAACCTAAAACCCTATAAACTAACTAACCCTAACCTAAACCATAAACCCCGAACCCTAATCCCTAAACCCTAAACACTAAACCCTAAACTATAAATCCCAAATGCTAAACCCTAAACCCTAAACTCTAAACCCTAAATAATCATAAACCCTAAAACCCTAAACACTAAATCCATTACCCTAAACTTTAAATCGAAGACCATAAACCTAAACCTAAAGTAACTAAATAAATTAAAAAATAAACCAAAACCCTAAAACCTAATAAGAATAAACCTTTACCTAAACCCTAGAATGAAACTTAACAGTGTACATCACCGCCGACCAGGCTCACCAAGATATGTCTGGAGGCGGTGGAGGTGGCGGTTATCATAGTGGTGGTGGGGGATCTGGAGGTGCTCATGGATATGGATGTGCTGGTCAGAGTAATGGTAGTTATGGAGGCGGAAGGAGCGATGGTGCTTATTACCATGATGGTGGTAGAGGGAGAGATCGGGGATGTGATGGTAGATCTCGCTACTCGAGAGGCCAGGGTGGTTCTGATGGGAACTAGAGAAACTTAAGAATTATCAATTTTATTTGTTAATTATGGAACTGTGTCTTTAAAGTAGAGATAATTCTAGTTATCTAAGTTTTTTGATTTGCTCTATGCATGCTCATTTTTTATCTATGTTGTCGCTTATGTCTTAGAAAACTTGGTGTGTTACTTGGTTGATGAAATCAAAAAGAAGAAATGTTTAATTTGAATTTGTTCTCTGTTAAAAAAAACCAAAATCCCTAAACCCTAATCTAAAACCTAAACCCTAATCCTAGAACCTAAACCTTAAACCCTAAACCCTAAACCCTAAAAAACCTAAACAGTAAACCCTAAACCCTAGATCCTAAAATCCTAAACTCTAAACCCTAAACTCTAAAACCTAAACCCTAAACCCTAAACCCTGAACCATAAACCCTAAACCCTAATAATATTAAAAAATTAAAGGGAAAAAACTCTGCCACTAGAGCCCTCTCCTCATGTTCTAGCAATTTACCTTTCTCACTCTCATTTTAGGCTTTCTAGATGTCGCTGGCTTTTATTGATTTATCAATGGATTCCTTCTAAATTGACATGCCATTACCGATTTCAGCCCTAAAACTTCTTTTTGAGGCATGCTTGTGGTTATGTGCACTGATCTGATTATGGAAAACATTGTTAAGCCTTTTGAATTCACTTTGGTTGGAAAGTTTACTCTTCATAGGTCAAATCTATAAAACATTCACTCTTTCTTTCATAGAGTAAAACTTTTAGGTGCTTTTATGATTGGTTTAATTGATCCCACCCACATTTTGATTCAGCTTTATGAATTGATCATGCTTTCTCTCATTCTTATTTTGCAAAAAATTGCTAAATGAGGTTGCTAAAATGGACTCCACTATTTGAAATTAAGGAAGAATCCCCAATTATTTCGATTTGGATTTCTCTCCCTAATATGCAAATTCATTTTGGGAACTATGAATTCCTACTTGTTGTGGGTGCCTTATTTGGTCGGCCATTTCAAATTGATCAAGTAACGGCTACAAAATCTCATCATTCAGTGGCTAGAATCCTTATTGAATTGGACATTACCAAGAAACACCCCAAAAAAATCTGGTTGGGATCTAAAAATTATGGTTATATGCAAAGAATTGAATTTGAAAATTTTCCTATCTTTTGTTCTCACTGCAAAATCCATGGGCATGATAATTATGAATGTTTCATTCTTCATCCTCGCCTAAAAAAGAAAATCCCTATTAAGGAAACTTCTATTCCTAACCCTAGGCTGACCATTATTAAATATCAAAAAACTACTTTGAAAAAAAAAAGGATTCTTTAAATGTTCCTAATAAGGTTGATTTACCTTTTACTTCTTCTAAATAATTGAAGCCTTCTAATGTGAACAATAATAACTTTTCTAAATTTTTGAATGAGGATTCTATTTCCTCTGATTCGATCCTTGCATCCTTTCTGGCTTTGATAGATGAAAATGATGCTTTAATGGAGAACAAAAATGAGGAATTTAATATTACACATCATTCTAATTCGATATTCAAGTTGATAAACCTGATTCCATATTCAAAATTTAGGATCATTTAACTTCTCAAAAAGATTTAATTTTATCTAATAATAATGATGAGGGCTTGGTGTTCCCACTTGCCTTCTTAATAAATCATTTTTTGCTCCCTCCCTTACTATTCTCAAGCTCATTTATCTTTAATAAATTCTAGAATCTTGGAAAAAGAGAATTCACTTCTCATCAAGAGATTTCTCCTAAATTTGTGACTAATGTTGCTAAATACTTTTCGGATAATGATTCAAAGGGCAAGGAAAATGGCTTCCAAACTTTCTATTTGAAAAAGATATTGTTAAGCATTTTCCTCCAAAATTGCCAAGAAACACTAGAGCCTCCCTCTTCTCTCAATTAACTTTACTCCCCTTTTCTTTTCTTTATGTTTAATTCTTAGTTTGGAATGTTTGAGGGATTGGTACCCTATCTATTTGTAACTGTATTAGAAATCTTTGTCGTATCCATAATATTTATTTACTTATTATTCTTGAGCTGCTTATTCATGCTAATAAAATTAACCATGTTGCTTGAATGATTAGTTTCAATAAAATTTTCTCTAATGTTAGTTATAAGATTTGGTGTTTTGGGGATAACTTTGTAGACATTTCTATTCTTGATGATTTTTATCATGTTGTCAATGCTCAAATCTCTTATGGTGATTATTGTGTTTTGGGCCCTTTTGTTTATGCATCTTGTAATAGATCTAGTAGAAATCTTCTTTGTGATAACTTGACAAATTTTGCCACCTTTGTCAATAAACCTTGGTTTGTTGGTGGTGATTTTAACACTATTTTGTTCTCTTCTGAATGAAGTGGTGGTTGCTCTCCTAATATTTATTCCATGGAAGAATTTTTCAATATGATCCTTGATTGTAATTTGCTTAATAATGGTTTTAATGGTTCTAATTATACTTGCCAAAACTCTAGACTTTGGCAAAGGTTGGACCGGATTCTTTTTAATACTCATTGGATTACTCAATGGCCTATTATTTCTATCAATCATGGAAGCAAAACCTTGTCTGACCATGCTCATCTTTTGGTTTCTATTAAAAATAATTCTAATAGATTAAAAAACTTTCTCTCCTTTTAGATTTCAGAACATGTGGATTCAATATATTGATTTTTTTTAATGTTGTGATAACAATTGGAAAAGTCCTTTAGATCCTGATAATTCTATTATGGGGATGAATAGACTTTGGTTTAAGCTTAAAATACTTTAAAAAAATTTAAGGTTCGTGGAATAAGTATTGTTTTAAAAATGATTTTGCTAATATAAAATATATGGAAAAATTGGTTTATGATCTTGAAGTCTCTATTATGTCTAATCCATCTAAGATTAAGTACTTGACTGAGGCGAAACATAAGCTTATTAATTTTAAAAATATGGAAGAGACTTATTGGCCCCAAAAAGCTACTAGTAAACACATTACATGGTGATGGTGAATGCTAGCTATTTCCATGCTTTAGTCAATAAAAAGAGGGCCTTAAATAAAATTCAAAAAATTAAAGATGACAATGGAGAATGGATTACAAAGAATAATGATATTTAGGATTCAATCATCAATTTCTTTTGAAACTGCTTAATAAGAGTTGCTCTTATGAAGCTATTTCTAAATCACACTTAACTCCTACTATTATTACCAATGATTATAATAATTTTCTTACTATTATGCCTAATGAAAATTTTAAAGTTCTTAATAGCATGAACATAGATTATGTTGTGGTCTAGAGGGTTTCACTAATTTTTCTAAAATGTTGGTTTATTATTAAAAATGATCCGATTGAGGCTATGGTTAATTTATTTAATGGTAATCCTTTTCCTAGATATTTTTCTAGCACCTCTATTATTCTCATACTTAAGAAAGATAACCCAGACTATTGGAGTGAGTTTCGACCTATTAGTCTCTGCACCTTCTTCAATAAGTTGATTTCAAAAATTCTTTCTAACAAGCTTAGTCCTTTACTTCATAAGATTATCTCTCTCAACCAAACTCATTTTGTTAGAGGTAGATATATTTTTTATAACATTTTACTTTCCCATGAATTAATTCATGATTTAGATGCTAAGACTAGAGGTGGAAACATTCTTTTCAAATTTGATTTTACCAAAGCTTTTGTTAATTTCTCTTCAGATTTCATTTTCCATATTCAAAATTTATTTGGGTTTTCTACTAAATTTATTTTTTCTTATTAAAATTTGTATTAATAATGCCTGGTTCTCTATTTTTCTTAATGTGGAAGCTTTAGGCTTCTTCCCTTCTTCCCATGGCTTAAGATAAGGGGATCATTTATCTCCTACTTTATTTATTATTGATGTTGAGTACTTATCTAGGAGCATCAATGAGTTATTCTTAAATAGTCATAGTATGTGCTACAAAACTTTTGATGGTCTTTCTATTTCCCACTTAAGATTTGCAATTGATTTTATTATTTTTTGCAATGCTTTTATTCATCATATTAAGAACCTTAAGATTTTTTTAAATAAATTTGGTAGAGAAAGTGGTCTTTCTATCAATGACAATAAAAGATATTTTATTACTTTTTCAAGTATCTCCAATAATAAAATCAATAAAATCCTCCATATCACTAATTTTAAACTTCAACACTTACCTCTTAAGTACTTGGGTGCTCCTTTTTTTAAAGGTCCAAAATGATCCCACCTTTTTGATGAGTTAATTCAATAAATTTTAAATAAAATTTCTAATTGGGAATTTCATTTACTTTCCTTTGGTGGCAAGCTTACTATTCTTAAAAGCACTCTCAATTCAATGCCTCTTTATTTGATTGAAACTATTATTCCCACTAATTATACTCTTATCAGAATTGATCCCTTGCTTAATAAATTTTTTTGGTGGTCTAATAATTCTATTAAGAGAATGCATTAGACTTCCTAGAATAAATGCTATGGTCCTTTGGGTGAAGGTGGTCTTTGTTTCAAACCTATTCGTGAAGCTATCACTACCATCTCTCATAAGCATTGGGGGAAATTTAGAAAGAATGATATCCATTAGGCTAATTTTATGATGGAAAAATATCGCGAAGGTAAACACCCTCTTACCCGTGCTTATAAAGTTGGTGACTCTCGGATTTGGAAAAGGATTTGCTCCATTAAATGGGTTGTTGAATCTTTAATATCTTGGGTATTCATTCGGTTCTTCTTTCTTTTGGCAAGATAATTGGGTTTGGCAATGGCTCTATTGACTCCCTTTATCACACACACCTACTACTACTATCAAAGTTAACTATTTTTGGCTTAATAATAATTGGAATGAAAACAAACTTGAGAATGACATTCCTATTTCTTTTTTTGACAAGTTTTGTGACATCACTATCTTTTCTAATAAACCAGATCAAATTTTTTCAAGCTCTATTACAATGGTGATTTCGTTCTTAAAGAGGTTTGGAATTTTATTACAACACCTCTAATGTTTTCATTAAACTTTGGAATAATATCATTCCCATTTCTTATTCTATTTTATCTTGGAGGATTTTAAATAACTTCATTTGATTCCTTTTCGGCTTAAAGGGTTTTATTTACCTCTAAGTGCTATTATTGCTTTCATATTTAAAATGTTAATCATGTTTTTGTTAATGGTGCTATTACTTCCAAACTTTGGATATGGTATGATGATTTATTTAACACTAACTATTTTAATAGCTCTCTTTCCATATATCAACTTCTTGAAATTTATTTCCATAAAACTATGATAGTTCATACGAAAGTTTTAATTACTATTACCCTTATTTGGTTCATTTGGATGGATAGAAATTAT
The DNA here is from genome assembly GCA_021442155.1 of Cymbidium sinense. NCBI lineage: Eukaryota > Viridiplantae > Streptophyta > Magnoliopsida > Asparagales > Orchidaceae > Cymbidium > Cymbidium sinense. The sequence goes on along the minus strand of CM038214.1, from coordinate 323,028,593 downwards.
GCTAAACATTGTGGTATCCCTATGAACCATAAAAGGTTCCTTGCAAGAACTAAAGAAAAAATTCATGCTTTGTTTAATGCAAATTTAATTAGTAATCTTCACTTTAGAGGTTATAACATTGTGGCTAAAAAATTGGGTATCACTTTGCATGATGATCCTTCCTACAAGAGTATTAGGATTATACATTGGATTAAACCTAAAGAAAATTTTATTAAGATCAATACTGATGGTTCTGTTTCCCTAAACATATATGGTTGTGGTGGAATTCTTAGAGATTCTAAAGGTACTATCATTTGTGCTTTTGCCTACCCCCTCAAAGCTTGTTCTATTATTTTTGCTGAGCTCATTACTGTTAACAAAGCTATTGATATTTATTTAAGCAAAGGCCTCTTTAATATTTGGATTGAAGTTGATTCTCTTCTTTTACTTGATATTCCTAATAATAGAAAAATTGGGAATTAAATGTGCTCACTTTGTTTGGTAACCATAGATTACCTAAGCACCTACATGGTTTGGTCAATCTGGATAACACTGGACTTCCTTACCTCAGATTTTAACCTTCTCGTATTTTGTTGATATTTTTGTTATGGTGGTTTTATTCAGACTATTTTTTGGTTGTTCATTTTGTGCTTCCCTCACCAAGAAGTGGTTTTTATTGAGTTTATTTCTAAGCTTAAACCCCTTCCTCTTAACCCCATTCTATACTTGATTGACTCTTTTTTGGGTCATAGTGCTTTTAATTGGTTTCCCAATCCTCTGAGACTGGTGGTTTTCTTTCTATGGCTCATTCTTTGCTTCTTTTGTCACACATCTAATGATATTTTGAGGTTCTCTTATTAGGTTGTGGATGTGGCCATTTTTGGCCTACCCCTTTTAATTATGGATGTTGGGTTTGCATCTAGTTTTAGCTGGCTATGGCCTTTTTTGAATTAGTTTTTTAGCTGCTATGGTTGGTTCTACTGGTTGCTACTATTTTCTTCTTCCATCTGCCTGGTTATTTTGGGTGGTTATTTTTTCATGTCTGTTGTTGGCCTCTTCTGGCTTGGCTTAGTTTTGGCTTTTTTGGTGGTTGATGTTCTCCTTTCTGGGTTTGGCTTGGGGGCTTCTATAGGTTGGTTTTTCCCTCTACCTTGTGGAATAGAGGTAGCTATTCTATGGTTATTGCCTTCCTGTTTTCTCCTTTGTGGTGACTGTTTGCTCTTTGGGATTTGGAAGGGGTTTTGTTTGCCTCTAGCCTTATTACTTTCCTTACGCTTTTGTCGCTTGTTGGGTGGTCCTCCTTGGCCTTTTGTCTAGTTGGTGACTACCATTTTTGTTTCTTGGTTATTTTGGAGGTCTCAGTGAGTTATGGCTTTGTATGCTTTTGTTCTTTCCCCTTTTTTTGCTATATTGGCTTCTGGTTAGTTTTTGTTGGTGGTTGGTTATTTTGGGTTGGGTTAGTTAGCTAGGGTGGATGTGTTGGCTATGTTTGATGGTTGGTTAAGGTGCTTGGGTTCTCGTTGGGTTTCGGTCTACTCTTGGGTTGGTTATCCTCTGTCACCGCTTTTCTTTATTTTGTTCTAGTTTGGGTGTTAATTTTTCTGCTACTCTGATTTCTCTTGCTGCTCATCTTGTTGGCTGCTGTCCTAGGTGGTTTTATTAGTTGTATTATTCATGGAGGATATGAGCTCATGTGGTTTTTTTGGTCCTGTTTTAGGACTTATTGTTCGGGGTTGGCTGCTTCAAGGGTTTTTTATGGCTACTATCTTTCCTTGGATGCTTGTGTTGTGGCTTGGTGTTTTGGGATTTATGTTGGCTATTGTTATTGACTCCCTATGGTTTATTTGGCTCTCGTTGTTTCTTGATATTTGCCTCTTGGTTGGTGGTGGTGAATTTGTCATTCTTTTGGTTGCCTTGGTGGTGGTTTTGATGGTAATTTCTGGATGCTGTCTTGGCCTCTCTATGGTATGGCTTTCCTCTATCTGGTGATGCTTATCTCCTACTATTTTGCTATTTGGGTGAAGGTTCTGCCTTTGGATTTGGATTGCTAGTGCTCTGGAGATGGTCGTGGGTTGTTGTTTTGCCTTTATTCTTATTTTCTTTTGATTATGTTGTTCTCATCCTAGTAAATTCTAGGATGTTGGATTTAAGTGATTGGTTTGGTGGGTTTGTGGTGGTTAGGCCGGTCGGTAAGTTGGATGTTTTTCTCTGTTTGTTTGGTGCAGGAATTATATCACAATGGACTACTTTGCCTTGGATGGTCGCTTATATCAGGTATGCTGGCTATGATGGCCTTGATGTTTCCTCATATCTTAGCTCTGGGAAACATGCATATGATTGTAACCATTCTCATGAAGTTTGGATGCTCATATGTATTGTTGCCCTCGAGATGATCTTAAGAGCCCGAGCCTTCTTTCTCTCTTCTAAATTGTTTACTTTATCTTTTCCCTGAGCTATGACCATTGCCTTTGTAGTGTTTGCAAATTTCTTTTGCGTTGGAACTTCATGGAATGATCTTACTCAACCAACCCATTGTTAATGTGGATCTTGCTTATCTTGACTTCAAAAGGGATCATGAGCTATCACGACTACTCTTTTACTACTTTCTTGAGTTATATTAGTCTATTTTTTTGTCTTTCTCATTTGTATTTTGTATTTGCTCTTTAATTTTTTTTCATTGTACTTAGATGGGGTTTAGCTCTTAGGTTTCTCTATGAGCAAGAGAACTTTGAGCTTTACCCTTTAAGGACATTGTATCCTTTATTTTATGGTAATAAAATTCTAACTTTCCCTAAAAGAAAAAAACCCTAAACACTAAACGCCAAACCCTAAACCCTAAAAAGCTAAAAACCTAAACCTAAACTAAATAAAAAATAAAATAAAATAATTAAAAATACCTAAACAAAAATAAAATAAAATAAAGAAAACTAAAACCTAAACATAAACCTAAACCTAAAAAGAAAATAAAATAATAAAATAAAAACTAAACTAAAATAAAAGAAAGAAAACCGATAAAATAAAACTAAACCTAAAATAAGAATAAAATAAAACTAATATAAAATAAAATAAAAACTAAATAAAAACCTAAACCTAAAAAATAAACCTAAAAATAAATAAAAATTAAAACATAAATCCTAAACAAACAAAAAACTAAACCAAAAATAAAAATAAAATAAACCTAAACCTAAAATAAAATAAACTAAACTAAAATAAATAAAACCAAAAGCTAAACCTAAAACAAACTAAACCTAAACTAAATATAATAAAATAAACTAAAAATAAACCTAAACTTAAACTAAAAAAAACTTTAAAATAAATCTAAAACATAAACCTAAAAAAATACAATAAAAACTTAAACCTAATCCTAAAAATAAAAAATAAAACCTAAACCTAAAAAATAAAATAAAAATAAAACTAAAAAAAATAAACCTAAACCTAAACCTAAACCTAAAAATAAACTAAAATAAAAAACCTAAACTAAAATAAATAAACCTATAATAAATAAACCAGACTAAATAAAAATAATAATAAACCTAAAAAAAATAAACTAAAATAAATGAATAAAATAAAATAAACTAAATAAACCTAAACCTACCAGTTTACTTAATTTTAAAAAAACAACCCCTAAACCAAAAATCAACCCTAAATCCTAAACACTAAACCCTAAAAAACCCTAAACAATAAAACCCTAAGCCCTAAACCCTAAATCCTAAACACTAAACTCTAAACCCTAAACCCTAAACCCTAAACCCTAAAACCTAAAACCCTAAACCCTAAACCCTAAACCTCAAACCCTAAACCCTAAACCCTAAACCAAATAAACCCTAATAAAACCTAAAACCTAAAACCTAAACCTCAACTAAATAAAACCTAAAAATAAAAAATATTTAAACACCTAAATCTAAATAAAATAAAAATAATAAAATAAAAACATAACCTAAAACCTAAATCTAAACCTAAACCTAAACGCAAACATAAACCTAAAAATAAAATTAAATAAAAATCTAAACAAAACTAAAACAAAATAAATCTAAAATAAAACCTAAATAAAATAAAATTAAATGCAAAATAAAAATAAAATAAACCTAAAATAAAGTAAAATAGAACTGAATAATAACCTAAACCTAAAAAATAATCCAAAAATAAATAAAAAAGTAAAACTTAAATGATAAACTAAAAAAATCCTAAACATAAAATAAACAAAATAAAATAAACCTAAAGCTAAACCTAAAATAAATAAACTAAACCCTAAAATAAAAATAAAATAAAATAAACTAAAATAAACCTAAACCTAAACTAAAAAATAAAACCTAAAAATAAACTTAAAATAAAAACCTCAAAAACCTAAACCTAAAAAAAATAAAATAAAACCTAAACTAAAAATAAAAAACCTAAACCTAAAAAATAAAATAAAATAAAACTAAACTTAAAATAAACATAAACCTAAACCTAAACCTAAAAAAATAAACTAAAATAAAACCTAAACTAAAATAAATAAACTAAACTACATAAAAATAAAAAATAAACTTAATTAAAAATAAAAATAAAATAAACTAAAAGAAATAAAAGAAATAAACTAAATAAACCTAAACCAACCAGTTTACTTAAATTCAAAAAAAACCCTAAACCTAAAATAAACCCTAAACCCTAAAAAGCCCTAAACCTTAAACCCTAAATCCTAAAACCCTAAATCCTAAACCCTAAACCCTAAACCATAAACAAAGCTAAACGCTAAACCCTAAACCATAAACTGACCCTAAACCCTAAACCCGCCAATAACTCGAAACCCTAAACCCTAAACCGTACAACCCTAAACCCTAAACCCTAAACTAAACCCTAAACCCTAAACCCTAAACATAAACCTAAACCTAAGCCCTAAGCTAAACCCTAAACCTAAAACTAAACCCTAAAGCATAAACACTATACCCTACCTAAACCCTAAACCTAATCTTATTTTTCACTTTTGGCTGAGGGTTTTTTTTACCTCTAGCTTTTAGTTGGTTGTGCAGTGGTCGTCTTTAAGCAAGTTGTTTGGTTTTTTTTTTGGCCCTGATGGGTGCTCTTTGTTACTCACCGGGTGGATGAGATGATTTCTGCTCTGGCTTTATTCTATTTTCTGTACTAGTTGGTTTGTGGCCTCTCCTCTTGAACTCAAATTACTTTTTACTTATTTTTAATGGTTGGATGGGTGGCCTTCTTAGTGGGAACTACTGTTAGTTGTTGCCCTTATGAACCTTCTTTTTGATGCTCATATGTATGGTTGCCCCTTGAGATGACCCTAAATGAGCTTGAACCTTCTTTTTCTCAGCTCTCTCCTTTTCCTCTCTTTATCCTTATCCTTTTTAGCTATGACTTTTGACTTTGTAATGTGTTATGATTTCTTTTACAAACTTTTAGAGAGGGAATGTACTACCAACCCAAGTGTTATTGTGGATCTTATTTACCTTGCTTTCTCAAAGAAATCATGAATTGTCTCACTCATTCTTTACTATTTTAGATTTGTTTTATTCTTGTCTTTTCTCTTATGCTTTTTAGCTATTGTATTTGCTCTTTTATTTTGTTTTCTTTTATTAATGTACCTAGATGGGAGTTTATCTCTTTATGTGTCTTGTAGAATTTTAGAGCTTTACCCATTTTAAGGACATTGTATCTTTACCTTCTATGGTAATAAAATTCTAACCCCCCCTTCCCTAAAAAAACCCCTAAACTCTAAACCCTAAACCCTAAACCCAAATCCTAAACCCTAAATCATAATCCCTAAACCCTAAACCCTAAAACCCTAAACAATAAACCATAAACCCTAAACCCTAAAAACCTTAAATGCTAAAACCTAAACAATAAACCTTAAACCCTAAACCCCAACTGTAAACCTTAAAATGTAAAAGCATAAAACCTAAAACTCTAAACCCTGAACCCTGACCCTAAGCACCAAACCCTAAACCCCAAACACTAAACCTTAAGTAATTAAAATAATAAAAAAAATAAACCTAAACCCTAAAACCTAATAAACCTCAACCTAAACCTAAACCCTAAGAATGGAACTGACAGAACATCACTGCCAACCACTTAGTCAAGATCCGTGGAAGTCAAGGCGATGCGGTATCGCAGGTGGTGGGGACTGAGGCCGGGTGGATATGGAGGTGGTGGTCAGTGCAGTGGTGGTTATGCAGGCGGGAAGAGCAACGGAGGTTACAGCCGTGTGGTGGAGGGAGAGGTTGTGGATATGACGGTGGATCTCGCTACTCGAGAGGCCGGGGTGGTTCTGATGGGAACTGCAGAAACTGAAGAATTGTCGATCCAATCTACTACTTATGCAACTGTGTCTTTACAGTAGAGACGATTTTAGTTATCTAGGGTTTTGGATTTCCTCCATGCATGCTCCATTTTTATTTATGTTGCCACTTGTGTCCTAGAAAAATTAGTGTGTTACTTGGTTGATGAAATCGAAAAGAAGAAATTTTGAATCTAAATTTATTCTCTATTTTTTTAAAAAAAAAACTCTAACCCTAACTAAAACTTGAACCCTAAACCTAAAACCTAAAACCTAAAATCTAAACCCTAAACCCTAAACCCTAAAACCCTAAACCTTAAACCCTAAACCCTAAACCCCAAACCCCAAACACTAAACACTAAACCCCAAACACTAAACACTAAACCCTAAACCCTAAAAAGCTAAAAACCTACACCTAAACTAAATAAAAATAAAAATAAAATAAATTAAAAAACTTAAACCAAAATTTAAAAAATAAAATAAAAAAAATGAAATCCTAAACTAAAACATAAACCAAAACGTAAACATAAACCTAAACCAAAAAAGAAAATAAAAACTAAACTAAAATAAAATAAATAAAATCCTAACCTAAACTATAAAATAAAAGACCTAAATAGAATAAAAACTAAACCTAAAATAAAAATAAAGGAAAATAAAAACTAAATAAAAATCTAACCCTAAAAAATAAACTTAAAAATAAAACCTAAAATTGAATAAAATATAAAACTTAAACCCTAAACTAAAAAAAAACCTAAACCTTAAATAAAAATAAAATAAACTTAAACCTAAAGAAAAATAAACTAAACCTAAACCTAAACTAAATAAAGTAAACTAAACTAAAAATAAACCTAAACATAATCTAAAAAATAAAACTTTAAAATAAACCTAAAATAAAAACTTAATACGTAAACTTAAAAAATAAAATAAAAGCCTAAACCTAAAACTAAAAATAAAATAAAAATAAAAATAAAACTAAACTAAAAAAGGAACCTAAACCTAAACCTAAACTTAAAAAATAAACTAAAATAAAAAACTAAACTAAAATAAATAAACTAAACTAAATAAAAATAAAAATAAAAAAATCAAAATAAATTAAAACAAATAAATAAACTAAATAAACCTAAAGCTACCAGTTTTCTCAATTTATAAAAATAAATAAAATTTAAAATATAAAAATGAAAATAAAGAAATCCTAACCGTAAATCATAAACCCTAAACAATAAAATCGTAAACCCTAAACCCTAAACCCTAAACTCTAAACCCTGAACCCTAAGACCTACTACCCTAAACCCTAAACCCCAAACCCTAAACCCTAAACCCTAAACCCTGAAAACCTAAAAATCTGAACCTAAACTAAATAAAACCTAAAAATAAAATAAATAAATAAATTGAAAACTAAATAAAATTAAAAAAAAACCTAAACTAAAACCGAAACCTAAACCTAAACCTAAAAATAAAATACAATAAAAAATAAAAACTTAAATAAAATAAGATATATAAAAACCTAAACTAAACTAAAAATTAAAATTAACCAAAAAATAAAAAATGTAAATAAAATAAGACCATAACGTAAAATAAAAATAAAATAAACCTAAAATAAAATAAAATAAAAACTAAATAAAAACCTTAACCTAAAGAATAAAGTTATAAAAAATAAAAAATAAAACCTAAACCCATAACTAAAAAAACCTAAAACAAAAATAAACAAAATAAAATAAATGTAAACTGAATCTAAAATAAATTGAAATAAAATAAATAAAACCTAAACCTAAACCCTAAACTAAATAAAATAAAATAAAGTAAAAATAAACCTAAACCTAAACTAAAAAAATAAAACCTAAAAATAAACTTAAAATAAAACCCTAAACCAAAAAAGAATAAAATAAATCCTAAACCTAAACCTAAAAATAAATAATAAAACCTAAACTTAAGAAAAAATAATAAAAACAAACTAAAAAATAAACATAAACCTAAGCCTAAACTTAAAAAGTAAACTAAACTAAAAATCCTAAACTAAAATATATAAGCTAATTTAAATAAAATTACAAAAAAAACCTAAATAAAAATAAGAAATAAAATGAGCTAAAATAAATAAATAAAAAAACTAAACAAACTTAATGAACCTAAACCTACCAGTTTACTTAATCTTAATAAAAAACCCTAAACCTAAAATTACCCTAAAACCCAAACCTTAAACCCTAAACTCTAAAAAACCCTTAACCCTAAAAAATCATAAACCCTAAACACTAAACCCTAAACTAACCCTAAACCCTAACCCCCCTAAGCCCTAAACCCTAAACCCTCAAAACTATAAACCCTGAAGCATAAACACTAAACCCTAAACCCTAAACCCTAAACTTATTTTCACTTTTGGCTTGAGCTGGGTTATGTTTTTGACCTCTTGCTTTTGGGTTGTCTTGGTGGTTGCAACTTGGTGGTTCCTATTATTTTAGCCTAGGTTGGCTTAGTTTTTCAGCCTTGGGTCACCCTTCTACCTTGTTACTGTTGGTGCATGAGATGGTTTATGCTCTGCCTTTATTCCATTATCTACATTAATTATTTTATTGGCTCTCCTCTTTAACTTGAATTACTTTTTGCTGGTTAATGGTTTCATTTTTAAGCAATTTAGTCATTTGTGGTTGCTCACCTTGGTTTGCCTTGGTGACTACTAGCTTGAGGGCTCCTATCATGGTTTTGTTGGTTATTTCTCTGTTAATTGGCATTGGCCTAGTGCTTGCTGATGGTTGGTTCTAGTTTTTCCTGGTTTGGAGCTTGGATGGTATTTGGATAATGGTTGTTGTTGGTGTTCTGACTTTGTTCTTGCCTTTCTCTTGGTAATTTTGATTAGTCTCTTGTAGATTTTGTTTTGTGGCTTGGCTACTAGCTAGTTGCTGGTTGATTGCTCTTTGTTTAATGGTGACAAGATCCTAAAACTCTAACTCTGAATGTTTACTTGTGCATCGTATGATGGCTTTGATGTTTTTACCTCCTCTCTCTTGTTGGTAGCATTACACATGATTGTAACCCTTCTTTATGAAGTTTGGATGCTCATATGTATTGTTGCCACTTGAGATGATCCTAACGAGCTGAGCATTCTCTTCTCGCCTCTCCTATTCCTCTATTTATGCTTATCCTTTTATCTATGACTTTTTCCTTTGTTTTTTTTTCTTTATAGGTTGGATCTTTATAGAGGGAATGCTTACTCACAACCCAAGTGTTGATACTGTGGATCTTGCTTATCTTGCTTTCTCAAAGATATCATGAACTATCGCTGACTCATCATTTTACGATCTTCAGGATTTATTTTAGTCTTACTCTGTGTCCTTTTCTGTTATGTTTTTTAGCTATTCTATCTTATCTTTTATTTTCTTTTCTTTTCAAATGTAGATGAGTTCTTTAGGTTTCTGTAGTTTTCAAAGAATAGTAGAATTTTAGAGCTTTACCCTTTTAAGGACATTGTATCTTTTCCTTTATGGTAAACTTTCCCAAAACCCTAAATAACCCTAAACCTTAAAACCCTAAACCCTAAACCTTAAACCCAAACCCAAACCCTAAACCCTAAACCCTAAACCCTAAACTTTAAACCATAAACCTTAAACCCTAAAACCCTAAACTCTAATCCCTAAATGCTAAACCAACCCTAAACCCTAAAAGCCCTAAACCCTAAAGCCTAAACACTAAACCATAAACCCTAAACCCTAATCCTAAACCCTAAACCCTAAGAGCATAAAACCTTAAACCTTAAACCCTAAACCTTAAACCCTAAGCCTTAAACCTTAACCCTAAGCCCTAAACCCTAAACTCCAAACCCTAAACCTAAACCTAAATTAATTAAATAAATTAATAAATAAACTAAAAAACTAAAACCAAATAAATCGAATCCTAAACCTAAGCCCTAAGAATGGGTAGAATATTGACGTTAGGAACATCACCATCAACAAGGGATTTGACTGGAGGCTAAGGTCGGTTATCGGGTGGGGATCTTGAGGTGGCAGATATGGAGGTGTGTGAGTAGTGGTTATGGGAGGCTGAGCTGAGGTTACAGCCATGGTTGTGGTGGAGGGAGAGATCGGGGATATGATGGTGGATCCCATTACTCAAGAGGCTAGGGTGGTTCTAATGGGAACTAGAGAAATTGAAGAATGGTCTATTCGATCTGTTGCTTATGGAACTATGTCTTTACAGTAGAGATGGTTCTAATTATCTATGGTTTTTGATTTGCTCTATGCAGGCTCAGTTTTTATCTATGTTGTTGCTTGTGTCATGGAAAACGTGGTGTGTTACTTGGTTGATGAAATTGAAAAGAAGAAATGTTGAATCTTAATTTGTTCTCTGTTTAAAAATAAACCCAAAACCCTAAACTAAAACTTGAACCCAAAACCTAAAACCTAAACCCTAAACACTAAACCCTAAACCCTAAAACCCCAAACAATAAACACTAAACCCTAAACCCTAAATCCTAAACCCTAAAACCTAAACCCTAAACCCTAAACACTAAACCCTAAACCCTAAAACCCTAAAACCTAAACCCTAAATCCTAAACCCTAAACCTTAAAAAGCTAAAAACCTAAACTTAAACTAAATAAAACTTAAAAATAAAATAAATGAAAAAACCTAAGCTAAAATAAAATAAAAAAATAAATTAAAATAAAAACATAAATTGAAACCTAAACCTTAACCTAAACATAAACTTAAAAATCAAATAAAATAAAAAAATAAAAACTAAACAAAAATAACATAAATAAAATCTTAAACAAAACTAAAAACCTAAAAAAAACTTAAATAAAATAAAACCTAAAGCTAAATAAAAATAAAAATAAAAATAAATCAAACCTAAAATAAGATAAAATAAAAACTAAATAAAAACCTAATCCTAAAAAATAAACCTAAAAATAAATAAAAATAAAACCTAAACCCTAAACTAAAAATAAAATCTAAACCTAAAAAAAAAACCTAAACCTAAACTAAATTAAACTAAACTAAAATAAATTAAACCTAAACCTAAACCTAAATTACATAAAATAAAATAAACTAAAAATAAACCTAAACCTAAACTAAATAATAAAACCTTAAAATAAACATAAAATAAGAACCTAAAACCTAAACCTAAAAAATTAAAATAAAAAGCTAAACATAAACCTAAAAATAAAAACTAAACTTAAACCTACAAAATAAAATAAAAATAAACTAAAATAAATAACCTTAAATAAAATAAATAAACATAAAATAAATAAACTAAACTAAATAAAAATAAAAAATAAAATAAACTAAAATAGATAAATAAAAACTAAATAAACCTAAACTTGCTAATTTACTTATTTTAAAAATAATAAAAAATAGAAAAAATTAAAATTAAAATTAAAAAACCCTAACCCTAAACCCTAAACCCTAAAAGTAACCCTAAACCCTAAAACCTAAAACCCACAACCCTAAACCCTAAATGCTAAACCACAAACCTTAAACCCTAAATGTTAAACCCAAAACCCTAAGCCCTAAAAACCTAAAAATCTAAACCTAAACTAAATAAAACCTAAAATAACATAAAAAAATAAAACTAAGCCTAAAAAAAATAAAAACTTAAACTAAAACCTAAACCTAAACTAAACCTGAACCAAAACCTAAGAAGATAAAATAAAAACATAAACCTGAACCTAAAAATAAAAAATAAAACCTAAACCTCAAAAATAAATTAAAATAAAACTAAACTAAAAAAATAAACCTAAACTTAAACCTAAACCTAAAAAAATAAATTAAAATAAAAAACCTAAAGTAAAACAAATAAACCTAAAATTAATAAACAAAACTAGATAAAAATAAAAATAAACCTAAAGAAAAATAAAATATAAAATAAACTAAAATAAATAAAAAATTAACTTAAATAAAATAAGTAAACCTAAACCTACTAGTTTAGTGAATTTAAAATAATAATAAAAAATCAAAAAATATATAATTAAAAAGCTCTCTCCCTAAACCCTAAACCCTAAACCCTAAGCCCTAAACCCTATAATCTAAACCCTAAACCCTAAATCGTAAATCCTAAAAACCTAAAAACCTAAACCTAAGCTAAATAAAACCTAAAAATAAAATAAATAAAAAACCTAAACCTAAATAAAATAAAAAAATAAAATAAAATAAAAACATAAACTAAAACTTAAACCTAAACCTAAACTTAAAAATAAAATAAACTAAAAATTAAAACTAAACTTAAATAAAATAAATAAAAAATCTAAACAAAACTAAAAAAAATAAAATAAACCTAAAAATAAAAAACCTAAATAAAATATAAATTAAACATAAAATAAAAATAAAATAAACCTAAAATAAAACAAAATAAAAACTAAATAAATACTTAAACGAAAAAAAAACCTAAACCTAAAATAAACAAAATAAAATAAACCTAAACCTAAACCTAAAGTCTAAACTAAATAAAATAAAATAAACCAAAATTAAACTTAAACCTAAACTAAAGAGAAAATAAAACCTAAAAGTAACCCTAAAATAAAAACTTAAAACTTAAACCTAAAAAAGTAAAATTAAAACCTAAACCTAAACCTAAACCTAATAAATAAACTAAAATAAAAAACCTAAACTAAATAAAAATTAAAAATAAAACTATATAAAAATTAAAAATAAAATAAAGTAAATAAAAAATAAATTAAATAAACCCTAACCTACCTATTTACTTAATTTTTTAAAAAAACCATAAAGCTAAAATAAACCCTAAACCTTAAACCGTAAACCCTTAAACCCTAAACCCTAAACCCAAAACCATAAACCCTAAACCCTTAACACTAAACCCTAAAAAACCCTAAACCTTAAACCCCAAACCCTAAAATTGTAAACCACAAAAAACCATAAACCCTAAATTAACCTAAACCCTAAACCCTAAACCCCCCTACAACTCTAAACCTTAAACCCAAAACCCCTAACCCTACAATCCTAAACCATAAACCATAAACCATAAACCCTAAACTTTAAACCCTAAACCCTAAACCCTAAACCACCAAAACTATAAACCCTAAAGCTTAAACCCTAAACTCTAATCCCTAAACTCTATCCCTAAACCCTAAAACCAAAACTTTAAACCCTAAACTTATTTTTACTTTTTGGCCTGAGCTGGGTTATGTTCTTGTCCTCTTGCTTTTGGGTTGGTCTGGTGGTTGCTGCTTGGTGGTTCTTGTCTTTCCAGCCTAGGTTGGCTTGGTTTTGTTAGCTTGGTGGCTGTTGTCTTTTTTGTCTTGTTACTCTGGTTGCTGGTGGATGAGATAGTTTTTAGTACTGATTTATTTATTAACACTCCTGTTGAACTCGAATTACTTTTTGTTGGTTTTTCATGGTGAGATGGGTGGCCTTCCTAGTGGGAACTATTGTTGGTTGTTGCCTTTCTAAGACTTCTTTTGGAGAATTTCATGCCTATTTTTTTGGGGGTTGCCTCCTAGTTCCTTGTTGTTTATTGTTGGATACTTCTTTTAGCTTAGTTTTTTGTTTGGTTATTCTCCTAGGATTAGCCTCTACTGGGTACGTTGTTTGTAGCACATTTGTGTTATTATTATGCTTCATGTCGAGTTAGTCTTTGCTGCTAGAGAAGTTGGGTTTTTCTACTGGTCCCGCTAACATTGGTGGCCTTTCTATGTGCATCTTTTGGACCTCTTGTGTGGTGCTTTGTTGGTTTTATGCTTTTCATTGGTTGGATGCTTCCTTTGTTGGTTATTTATGATGGGTTGTTCTCTAGTGGTTGACTTATGGCTATTTTACTTAGCTGGTTTTGTTGGAGGAGTTTTAGTTGTCCTTGGAATCTTAGTTGGTTGATTTCTTTTTCCTTGTTGGTCTTTTCCTTCTTCTTGAACAATTTGCTAGAGCCTTCTATTGTGCTTGTCGAACCTTTGTTGATCCTTTTGGATTGGACTTTTTGGTTTCTTATGGTTGGTAGCTACCTTTGGCCACCTTTTGTGTGGCTATTTTGTCTTCTGGTGATTTGCACTAGCTGCAGCTTATGTTTCCTTTAGTTGATGGTTTCATTTCTGAGCTATTTAGTCATTTTGATTGCTCACCTTGGTTTAGCTTGGTGACTAGTTCTTTTTGGGACTTTGGCTTGAGGGCTCCTATCTTGGTTTTGTTGGTTATTTCTCTATTAATTTGCATTGGTCTGGTGCTTTTTCATGGCTGGTTCTGGCTTTCTGTAATTTGGAGCATGGATGGCTATTTGGATAATGGTTGTTGTTGGTGTTTTGACTTTGTTCTAGCCTCTCTCTGGGTTATTTTGATTAGTCTATTGTGGTTTTTGTTTGGTGGTTTGGCTTTGTTCTAGCTGGTTGCTGGTCGATTTCTCTTTGTTTAATGGTGCAAGATCTGGAACTCTACGAACTGTTGGCCTTGGATTTTTGCTTGTATAAAGTATGTTGGCTATCATGGCTTTGCTCTCTGGTTGGTAGCATTACATATGATTGTAACCCTTCTTTATGGTGTTAGGATGCCCAAATGTATTGTTGCCATTTGAGATGACCCTAACTGAGCCTGAGCCTTATCATTCTTAGTTCTCTCCTTTTCCTCTCTTTACCCTTATCCTTTTTAGCTATGAATTTTGCCTTTGTAGTGTTTTTTTTTTTTTCGTTGGAACTTTATAGAGGGAATGGTCATTACTTAGTCAAGTGTGTTGTGGATCTTGCTAATCTTTCTTTCTCAAAGGAATCATGAACCATCACTGCTCATCCTTTAGATTTTAGCCTTACTCTATGTCTTTTTCTCTTATGCTTTTTTAGTTTTTTTTTGTAGCTCGAGTGAGAGAATTTTAGAGCTTTACCACTTTTAAGGACATTGTATCTTTTCCTTTTATGCTAATAAAATTCTAACTTTCCCAAAAAACCCCCTTAACAACCCAAAACCGTAAACCCTAAAACCCTAAACCCTAAATCCTAAATCATAAACCCTAAACCCTAAACCAACCATAAACCCTAAACCCTAAACTCTGTTAAAAAAAACCTTAAACCCTAAACCTTGAACCCTAAACCCTAAACTAAATCCTAAACCCTAAACCTTAAACCCTAAAAACCTAAACCCTAAAAACTAAACCCTAAACCCTAAAAACTAAACCCTAAACCATAAACCCTAAACCATAAACCTTAAAACCTAAACTTAAATAAATAAATAAATAAAATAAAATAAAAACCTAAACCTAAAAATAAAATAAAATAAATAATAAAAACTAAAATAAAATAAAATAAATAAAAACCTAAACTAAACTAAAAAATAAAATAAACCTAGAAATAAAACCTAAATAAAATAAAACTAAACTAAAATAAAAAAATACAAAACCTAAGATAAAATAAAATAAAACTAGATAAAATCCTAAACTTAAAAAATAATCCTAAAAATAAATAAAAAATAGAACCTAAACCTTAAACTAGAAGAAAAGCAAAACTTACAATAAAAATAAAATAAACCAAAAAAATAAACCTAAACCAAAACTAAAATAAACTAAATTAAAATAAATAAAACCTCAACCTAAACTAAATAAAATAAAATAAACTAAAAATAAACCTAAGCCTAACCTAAAAAATAAAACTTCAAAATAAACCTAAAATAACAACCTAAAACCTAAACCTAAAAAAATAAAATAAAATCCTAAACCTAAACCTAATAATAAAAAACAAAACCTAAACTTAAAAAATAAAATAAAAATAAAACTAAACTAAAAAATAAACCTAAACCTAAACATAAACTTAAAAAATAAACTAAAATTAAAAGCCTAAAATAAATAAACTAAACTAAATAAAAATAAAAATAAACCTATAAAAAATAAAAAATAAAATAAACTAAAATATATAAAAAATGAACTAAATAAACTAAATAAACCTAAACCTACTAGTTTACTTAATTCTTTTTTACAAAAAACCCTAAACCCCAAACCCTTAACACCAAACCTTAAAAACCCTAAACTCTAAACCCTAAACCCTAAACCCACACCCCTAAACCTACAACCATAAACACTAAACTTACAACCCTAAGCCCTAAACCCTAAAATACCCTAAACCTTAAACTATAAAACCCTAAACCCTAAACCCCCTACAACCCCAAACCCTAAACGCTAAACCCTAAACACAAAATTGTAAATCCTAAACCCTAAACAACCCTAAACCCTAAAACCCTAAACCTTAAACCCTAAACCCAAGTAGTAAAGCCTAAAGCCTAACCACTAAACCATAAACCCTACACCCCAAACCCTAAAACTCTAAATCCTAAACCCTAAAAATCCTTAATCTTAAATCCTAAACACTAAACCCTAAATCCTAAACACTAAACTCTACACCCTAAATAAACTAACCAAAACCTAAACCCAAAAGCATCCTAAAACCTAAACATTAAACCCTTAACCCTAAACACTAAACCGTATCCCTAAACCCGAAACCCTAAACCTCAAATCCTAAACCTAAACTTAAAGTAACTAAATAAATTAAAAAATAATTCTAAACACTAAAACCTAATAAACTTAAACCTATACCTAGCCCCTAAGAATGGAAAGAACCTTGACTGTAGGAACATCACCATTATCGAGGCTCAGTCTAGATCTGGCAGTGGAGGCGAAGGCGGAGGCGATAGTTATCACAATAGTGGTGGGGGATCTGGAGGTGCTGGTGGATATGGAGGTGGCCGTCGGAGCAATGGTGGTTATGGAGGTGGGAGGAGCAATGAAGGTTACAGCCATGGTGGTGGTAGAGTGAGAGATCGGGATATGATGGTGCTCCTGCTACTCGAGAGGTCGGGGTCATTCTGATAGGAACTCAAGAAATTGAAGAACGATAGATCCGATCATCTGCTTATGGAATTATCTTTACAGTAAAGACGGTTCTAGTTACCTAAGGTTTTTGATTTGCTCTATGCCTGTACATTTTTATCTTTGTTGTTGCTTGTGTCTTAGAAAACTTGGTGTGTTACTTGGTTGTTGAAATTGAAAAGCAAAAATATCAAATTTGAATTTGTTCTATGTTTAAAAAGAACACCAAAGCCCTAAACCATAAACTAAAACTTATACCCTAAACCTAAAACATAAACCCTAAACCCTAAACCCTAAACATTAAAAACCCTAAACCCTAAACATTAAACCTTAAACGTTAAACCCTAAACCATAAACCCTAAAACCCTAAACCCTAAAACCCTAAACCCTAAACCCTAAACCTTAAACCCTAAACCCTAAACCCTAAACCCCAAACCCTAAACCTTAAACCCGAAACTCTAAACTAACCCTAAACCTTAAAAACCAAAGACCAAAACCTAAACTAAATAAAACCTAAAAATAAAATAAATAAATAAACCTAAATCAAAATAAAAGAAAATTTAAACTAAAATAAAAACCTAAACTAAAACCTATACCTAAACCTAAAAATAAAATAAAATAAAAACTAAACTAAAATAAAATAAAATAAATAAAAACCTAAACTAAACTAAAAACTTAACCTAAAATAAAAATAAAATAAACCTAAAATAAAAATAATATAAATACCTAGACATAAAAAAGAAAATTAAAAATAAATAAAAATAAAACATAAACCCAAAACTTTAAAAAAACTTAAACCTAAAATAAAAATAAAATAAACCTAAACCTAATCTATAATAAACTAAACAAAAAGAAATAAAACCTAAAATAAATTAAACCTAATCCTAAACCTAAACTAAATAAAACAAAATAAACTAAAAATAAACCTAAACCTAAACTAAAAAATAAAATCTAAAAATAAACCTAAAAAAAACTAAACCCTAAACCAAAAAAAATAAAATAAAAACCCAAACCTAAACTAAAAATAAAAAATAAAGTCTAAACATAAAAAATAAAATAAAAATAAAACTAAACTAAAAAATAAACCTAAACTTAAACCTAAACCTAAAAAATAAACTAAAAGAAAAACCTGAACTAAAATAAATAAACCAGAAATAATTACACTAAACTAAATAAAAACCAAAATAAACCTAAATAAAAATAAAATATAAAATAAACTAAAATAAATAAAAAAATAAACTAAATCAACCTTAACCTATTAGTTTACTTAAATTAAAAATAAATAAATAAAATTAAAATTAAAAAAAAAACTCTTAACCATAAACCCTAAACCCTAAAACTAACCCTAAACTCAAAACCCTAAACCCTAAACCCCAAACCCTAAACCATAAACCCTAAATCCTAAACCCTAAACCCTAAAAACTTGAAACCTAAACCTAAACTAAATTAAACGTAAAAATAAAATAAATAAAAAAACTTAAACCTAAATAAAATAAAAAAATAAATTAAAATAAAAACTTAAACTAAAGCCTAAACCTAAACATAAAAATAAAATAATGTAAAAAATAAAAAATAAACTAAAATAAAATAAATAGAAAACCCAACTATAATAAAAATATAAAATAAACTTAAAAATATAAAACCTAAATAAAACTAAAACTAGACTTAAAAGAAAAATAAAATAAACCTAAAATAAAATAAAATAAAAACTAAAATAATAAACCTAAACTAAAATAAATAAACCTAAAATAAATAAACTAAACTAACTAAAAATAAAAATAAACCTAAATAAAAAAATATATATATAATGAACTAAAAAAAATAAACTAAATAAACTAAATAAACCTAAATCTACCACTTTATGTAATTTAAAAAAAAAACCTAAACCTAAAATAAACCATAAACCCTAAAAAAACCTAAACCTTAAACTCTAAACACTAAACCCTAAAAACCTAAACCCTAAACCCTAAACACTAAATCCTAAACCCTGAAAAACCATAAACCCTAAACCCTGAACTAACCTAAACCCTAAATCCTAAACCCTAAACTAACACTAAACCCCAAACCCCTTAACAACCTTAAACCCTAAACACTAAACTCTCAAAACCCTAAATCCTAAAACCTAGACATTATACCCTAAACCCTAAACCCTAAACCCTAACCCTAAACCATAAACCCTAAACCCTAAACCATAACCCTAACCCTAAACTTATTTTCACTTTTTGGCTTGAGTTGGGTTATGTTTTTGACCTCTTCCTTTTGGGTTGGCCTGGTGGTTGCTACTTAGTGGTTTCTATCTTTTCAGCTTAGGTTGGCTAGGTTTTTTTAGCCTAATAGTTGCTATCTTCTCTGCCTTCTTACTTTAGTTGCTGGTAGATGAGATGGTTTCTGCTCTAGCTTTATTCTATTTTCTACACTGGCTGGTTTGTTGGCTCTACTCTTGAACTCAAATTACTTTTTAGCTAGTTTTTCTTGGTTGGATGTGTGACCTTCCTAGTGGGAACTACTGTTGGTTGTTCTCATTTTGGGCCTTCCTTTGAAGAATTTCCTGGCTACTTTTTTGCGGGTTGCCTCACAGTTCCATGTTGTTTGTTGCTGGATCCTTCTTTTTCCTTCATTTTGTATTTGGTTGTTCTCCTAGGATTAGTCTCTATTGGGTCCTTTGTTTGAAGCACATTTTATGTTGTTATTATGCTTCTTGTCATGTTAGTCTTTATTGTTGGGGAAGTTTGGTTTTTTGGCTTGTCCTAGCTAGCTACTGTTGTTACCTTTCTATGGTGGTTGTGCTTCTTTTAGAACTCTATTGTGTGGTTCTTTATTGGTTTTTTCCTTTTTCTTGGCTGCTGGGGATGCTTTTTTTGTTGGTTACTTATGATGGGTTATTCTCTGGTGGTTGCCTCATGGTTATTTTACTAAGCTGTTTTGGTTGGAGGACTTTTAGTTATCTTTGAAATTTTGGTTGGTTGATTTTTTTTCCTTTTTGTTGGCTATTTCTCTATTAATCGGCATGGGTCTGGTGCTTGTTGATGGCTAGTTCTAATTTTCCCTAATTTGGAGCTTGGATGGGTATTTGGATAATGGCTATTGTTGGTGTTCTGACTTTATTCTAGCCTCTCTCTATGTTATTATGATTAGTCTGTTGTGGTTTTTGTTTGGTGGTTTGCCTGCTAGCTAGTTGCTGGTCAGTTGCTCATTGTTTAATGGTACAGGACCTGGAACTCTATGGATCACTGGCCTTGGATGTTTGCTTGTATCAAGTATGCTGGCTATGATGGCTTTGATGCTACTCACCTCTTCTCTCTGGTTGGTAGCATTTCATATGATTTTAACCCTTCTTTATGAAGTTTGGATGCTCATATGTATTGTTGCCCCTTGAGATGATCCTAACTGAGCTTGTGCCATCTCTTTCGCAGCACTCTTCTTCTCATCTCTTTATCCTTAACCATTTTAGCTATGACTTTTGCCTTTGTACTATTTTACAAATTTCTTTTAGAGGCTGGAACTTTACAAAGGGAATGGTCATTACTCAGTCAACCTAAGTGTTGTTGCTGTGGATCTTTCTTATCTTGCTTTCAAAGGAATCATGAACCGCTCGACTCATCCTTTACTATTTTCAGATTTGTTTTCATCTTAGTCAGGTCCTTTTCAGATGCTTTTAGTCGTTGTATTTGATCTTTTGTTTTCTTTTCTTTTTCAAATGTACTTAGATGTGGGCTTAGCTCTTTAGGTTTCTTGTTGCTCTTAGAGCAGTAGAATTTTAGAGCTTTACAGCTTTTAAGGACATTGTATCTTTTGCTTTTATGATAACAAAATTCTAACTTTTCCCCTAAAAAAGTCCTAAACCCTAAATCCTAAATAGCCCAAAACCCCAAAACCTAAACCCTGAACCCTAAACCCTAAAAAGCTAAAAACTAAACATAAACTAAATAAAACCTAAAAATAAAATAAATAAAAAAACCTAAACCAAAATAAAATAAAAAATAAAATAAAGTAAAACTCAAAACTAAACCTAAACCTAAAAAGAAAATAAAATAAAAAATAAAAAATAAACTAAAAGAAAATAAATAAGAACCTAAACTAAGCTAAAAAAATTAAAAGCCTTAATAAAATAAAAACTAAACCTAAAATAAAAATAAAATAAATCTAAAATAAAATAAAATAAGAACTTAATAAAAACCTGAACCTAAAAAATAAATCTAAAAAATAAACCCTAAACCCTAAAACTAAAAATAAAAACCTAAACCTAAACCCAAAACCATATAAAAAATTTTTTAAAAAAATTAAAAATAAAAAACCCTAACCTTAAATCCTAAACTCTGTACCCTAAAACACTAAACCATATACCCTAAACCCTAAACTTTGTTAAAAAAAAAGCTTAAACCCAAATCCTTAAACCATAAACCCTAAACCCTAAATAAAAACTTAAACCCTAAACCTAAAACATAAACCCTAAACCCTAAACCCTAAATCCTAAAACCCCTAATCCTTAAACATTAAACCCTAAACCCTAAATCGTAAACCCAAAACCATAAAACCTAAACCATAAACTCTAAACCCTAAAACCTAAAACCTAAACCTAAATAAACAAAATAAAATAAAATAAAATAAAAGCCTAAACTAAAACCTAAACCTAAACCAAAAAATAAAATAAAATAAAAAATAAAAAATAAACTAAAATAAAAATAAAATAAACTTAAGATAAAATAAAATAAAAACTAAATAAAAACCTAAACCTAAAAAATAAATCTAAAAATAAAACCTAAAAATAACTAAAAAATAACACCTAAACCATAAACTAAAAAAAACCTAAACATAAAATAAAACTAAAATAAATAAAATAAAATAAACGTGAACCTAAATTAAAATAAATAAAATAAAATAAATAAAATCAAAACCTAAACCTAAAAAATAAGCCTAAACCTAAAAATAAACCTAAGCCTAAACTAAAAAATAAAACTTAAAATAACAACCTAAAACTAAAACCTAAAAAAATAAAATAAAAACCTAAACCTAAACCTAATAATAGAAAATAAAACCTAAACTTAAAATAACAAAATAAAAATAAAACTAAACTAAAAAAATAAACCTTAACCTAAAAAATAAACTAAAATAAAAAAACCTACATTGAAATTAATAAAACTAAAATAAATAAACTAAACTAAATAATAATAAACCTAAATCAAAATAGAAAATAAAATAAACTAAAACAAATAAAAAATAAACTAAATGAACCTAAACTTACTGGTTCACTTAATTAAAAAAACCCTAAACCCTAAACCCTAAACCCTAAAAACTTTAAACCCTAAACCCTAAACTCTAAACCCTAAACCCTAAACTTACAACCCTAAACCCTAAACCCTAAACCCTAAAATCTAAACCCTAAACCATAAACCATAAACCTTAAACCATAATCCCTAAACCTAAACTTAAACTGAACCAAACCCTAAACCTAAACTAAAATAAACTATAAACCATAAACTAAACTTAAACTCAAAACCCTATAAACCCTAATTTTAAACTTAAACTATAAACCCTAAACCTAAACCCTAAACTTAAACTAACTTAAATCATAACAACAAAAAATCTAAACTGAATCAAAACTAACCTAAACCTCCCTAAACCCTAAACCTAAATAACCTAAACCTAAAACCTAAACTAAAACCTAAACCCAAACCCTAAACCCTAAACCCAAAGTCTAGACCCTAAATCCTAAACCCTAAAGGCATAAATCCTAAAACCCTAAATTGTAAACCCTAAATCTTAAACCCTAACCCTAAACCCTAAACCCTAAGCCCCAAACCCTAAACCTAAACCTAAAGTAATTAAATAATTTAAAAAATAAACTTGATCTCTAAAACCTAATAAACCAAAACCTAAACCTAAACCCTAAACCCCAAACCATAAACATAAACCTAAAGTAACTAAATAAAAAAATAAATAAACCTAAACCCTATAACCGAATAAACCTAAACCTAAACCTGAACCCTTGGAATGGGTATAACCTTGATGGAAGGAACATCACCGTCAACCAGGTTCAGTCTAGATATGGCGGTGGAGGTGGTGGTAGAGGCCGCGATCATCACAGTGGAGATTGCAGCAGTGGTGGTTATGGAGGCGGGAGGAACGACAGAGGTTGTAGCCGTTGTGGTGGCAGAGGGAAAAATCAAGATATGATGGTGGATCTCGCCACTCGAGAGGCCAGGGTGGTTCTGATGTGAACTGGAGAAACTAAAAAATGGTCAATCCGATCTACTACTTATAGAACTCTGTATTCATAGTAGAGACGGATCTAGTTATCTTGGATTTTTTATTTGCTTTATTTATATTTATATATGTTTGGTGTCTTAGAAACTTGGTGGGTTACTTGGTTGATGAAATTGAAAAGAAGAAATGTTTAAATTTCTTAGTTAAAAACCAAAACCCTAAACTAAACTAACAACCTAAACTAAAACCTATAACCTAAAAAAACCATAAACCCTAAAACCCCAAACCTAAAACCCTAAACCAAAACTAAACCCTAAACCTAAACCCAAAACCCTAAAACCTAAACTCTAAACCCTAAAAGAACCCTAAACCTTAAACTCTAAACCCTGAACCCTAAACCCTAAATCCTAAACCCCCCCACAACCAACAACCCTAAACCCTACAACCCTAAACCCTAAACCCGAAATCCTAAATCCAAAACCCTAAACCCTAAACCGTAAACCCTAAACCCTATACAAAGCACTAAACCCTAAACCCTAAACCCTAAACCTTAACCTTAAACCCTAAACCCCAAAACACTAACCTAAAAACATAAACCCTAAACCCCGAACCCTAAACCCTAAAAACCTAAAAACCTAAGCCTAAACTAAATAAATCTAAAAAAATATAAATAAATAAACCTACACCTAAATAAAATAAAAGAAAAATAAATAAAAACCTAAATGAAATAAAAACCTAAGTCTAAACCTAAAAATAATATAAATAAACTATTAAAAATAAACTAAAATAAAAAAATAAAAATATAAACTAAAGTTAAAAAATAAAATAAACCTAAGAATAAAAAACCTAAATAAAATAAAAGCTAAACTTAAAAAAAAAACACAAAGAAAACCAAAATAAAAAAAATAAAAAATAAAAATCGTAAACCTTAAACCCTAAACTCCAAACCCTAAACCTTAAACCTTAAATCCTAAACACTAAATCCTAAACTCTAAGCCCTAAACCCTGAACCTACAACCCTAAAGCCTAAACACTAAAAAACCCTAAACCTTAAACCCTAAACCCTAAAACCCTAAACCCTAAACCCTAATACTTAAACCCTAAATCCTAAAATAACCCTAAACTAAAATAAAATAAATAAAAACTAAAACTAAATTAAAAATAAAAACCCTAAATAAAATAAAAACTAAACCTAAAATAAAAATAAAATAAACCTAAAATAAAATAAAATAAAAACTTAAACTTAAAAAATAAACCCAAAAATAAATAAATAAAACCTAAACCTTAAACTAAAAAAAAAACTTAAACCTAAAACAAAAATAAAATAAACCTAAACCTAAAATAAATATAACCTAAACCTAAACTAAATAAAATAAAATAAATAAAAAATAAACTTAAAACTAAACTTAGAAATAAAACCTAAAAATAAACCTAAGATAAAAACTTGAAACTTATACCTAAAAAAATAAAATTAAAACCTAAACCTAAACCTAAAAATAAAAAAATAAAACCTAAACCTAAAAAAATAAAATAAAAATAAAAGTAAACTAAAAAATAAACCTAAACCTAAACCTAAAAAATATACCAAAATAAAAATTAAAAATAAAAGAAACTAAAATAAATAAAAATAAACTAAATAAACCTAAACCATCTTGTTTATTTAATTTTTTAAAAAATTTAATAATAAATAAATAAATAATAATAATAAATAAACCAAAACTCTAGCCCTAAACCCTAACGCTAAAACTAACCCTAAAACCCAAAACCCTAAACCCTAAACCCTAAACCTTAAACCCTAAACCCTGAATCCTAAACCCTAAAAAATCCTAAACCTTAAACCCTAAACCCTAAAACCCTAAACCTTAAAACCTAAACCTAAACTAAAAAAATCCTGAAAGTGAAATAAATAAAAATAGTAAACCAAAATAAAATAAAATAAATAAAATTAAATTAAAACCTAAACTAAAACCTAAACCTAAACCTACAAATAATATAAACTATTCTAATAAAAATAAACTAAAATAAAACCTAAACTAAACTAAAAAATAAAATAAACCTAAGAATAAAAAACCCAAATAAGATGAAAACTAAACATAAAGTTAAAATTAAATGAACCTAAAATAAAATAAAAACCTAAACATTAAAGCCTAAACCATAAACCCTAAACCGTAAACCATAAATCCTAAACCTTTAACCCTAAACTTTAAGCCCTAAACCCTAAACTTATAACCCTAAACCTTAATCCCTAAACCCTAAACTCTAAACCTACAACCTTTAATATTGAACCCTAAAGACTAAACCCTAAACCTACAACCTTAATCCTTAAACACTAAACCCCAAACCCTAAACCCTAAAAACACCTAAACATTAAAACCTAAACCCTAAAACCATAAACCCTAAACCTTAAACCCTAAATCCTAAACTAACCCAAAACCCAAAACCCTAAACTCTAAACCCCCTACAGCCATAAATCCTAAACACTAAATCCTAAACCCTAAACCAATCAGAACCCAAAATCATAAACCCTAAACCTTAAATATTAAACAACTCTAAAACCTCAAAACTTTAACCTAAACCAAAACCATAATCCTGCTAAAACCTAAAATTAAACCCTAAACCCTAAATCTTAAAAACCTAAACCTTAAAATTTAAAGACTAAACCCTAAACCCTAAACCCTAAATCCTAACTTAAACCCTACACCCTAAGCACTAAAAATAAAAAATAAACATAAATAAAAATGAAAAATAAAATAAACAAAAATAATAAAAATAAAGTAAATAAACTTAAACCTGCTAGTTTACTTAACTTTTTAAAAATAACCCTAAACCTTAAACACTAAACCCTAAATCCTAAGCCCTAAACTCGAAACCCTAAATCCAAAAACTAACCCTAAACCCTAAACCCTAAACCTACAACCCTAAACCAACAATCCTAAGCATAAAACCCTAAACCCTAAATCCTAAACCCTAAACCCTGAAAGCCATAAATCCTAAAGCTTAAACACTAAACCTTAAACTCTAAACCCTAAACCCTAAGACCTACACCCAAAACCCAAACCCTAACCCTAAACCCTAAACCCTAAACCCTAAAACCATAAATTCTTAAATCTTAAGATAACCCTAAACCCTCAAATCCCTAAACCCTAAAGCCTAAAACTTAAACCCTAAACTAACCATAAATCATAAGCTAACCCTAAATCCTAAACCCTAAAAACCTTAAACCCTAAAGCCTGGACACTAAACCCTAAACCCTAAACCCTAACCATTAACCAAAATCCTTAAAACCATAAAGCCTAAAACCCTAAACCTAAAAACATAAAAACCTAAAAACCTAATCCCAATCTAAATAAAAAAATGTAAACTAAAATAAAATAAAATAATAAAATAAAATAAAAATGTAAACTAAAACTTGAACCTAAACCTAATAATAAAATAAAATAAAATAAATAAATTGAAATAAAATAAATATAAACCTAAACTAAACTAAAAAATAAAATAAACCTAAAAATAAAAAACTAAAATAAAATAAAAACTAAACCTAAAATAAAAATAAAATAAACCTAAACTTAAATAAAATAAAAATAAAATAAAAACCTTAAACCTTAAACCTTATACCCTAAACCCTAAATCCTTAACCCTAAACCCTAAACTCTAAACCCTACACCCTTAACCTACAACCCTAAACCCTAAATCCTAAGCCCAAAACCTACAACCCTAAACCCTAAACATTTATCCCTAAACCCTAAAAAACCCAAAATTTTAAACGCTAAACCCTAAAAACTTAAATCTTAAACCCTAAAGTCCCTAAACTAAACCCTAAACCATACAACCCTAAACCCTCCTATAAACCCAAAGATAAACCCTAAAACCTTAAACCCTAAATCCTAAACCCTAAACCTTGACCTTAAACCCTAAACCTAAACCTAAAGTAACTAAATAAATTAAAAAATAAATTTAAACCCTAAAACCTAATAAACCTAAAGCTAAACCCAAGCCCTAAGAATGGGCAGAACCTTGACGGCGGGAACATCACCGTCAACTAGGCTCATTCTAAATATAACGGTGGAGGCGAAGGTAGAGGAGGTAGTTATCACAGTTGTGGTGGCGGATCTAGAGGTGTTGGTGGATATGGAGGTGGCGGTCCAAGTAGTGGTGGTTATGGAGGTGGGAGGAGCGACAAAGGTTACAGCCGTGGCGATGGCGAAGTGAGAGATCAGGGATATGATGGTGGATCCTGCTAATCGAGAGGTCAGGGTGGTTCTAATGGGAACTAAAGAAATTGAAGAATGGCCTATCTGATCTGTTATTTATGGAATCGTGAATTTACAGTAGAGATGGTTCTAGTTATCTAGGGTTTTTGATTTGCTCTATACGTGACCATTTATGATCTATGTTGTCACTTGTGTCTTAGAAAACTTGGTGTGTTCCTTGGTTGATGAAATCCAAAAGAACAAATATCGAATCTAAATTTATTCTCTATAAAAAAAAGCCAAAAATCCTAAACCTTAAACTTAATCCTAAACCTTAAATCCTAAACCCTTAACCCTAAACCCTAAAATCCTAAACCCTAAACCTATATCCTAAACCCTAAACCCTAAACCATAAACCTTAAAATCCTAAACCTTAAACCTTAAGCCCTAAACCTTAAAACCTAAACCCTAAAACCTAAACCCTAAACCCTAAACCCAAAACCCTAATCCTTAAACCCTAAACCCAAATAACCTAGCCCAAAAAAAATAATAATAAATAAATAAAGCTAAATGAAAACCTAAACCTAAACCTAAACCTAAACCTAAAATGAAAATAAAATAAAATTAAAAACTAAACTAAAATAAAATAAATAAAAATGTAAGGTAAATTAAAAAATAGAAAACCTAAATAAAATAAAACTCTAAACCTAAAATAAAAATAAAATAAATCTAAAATAAAATAAAATAAAAACTAAATAAAAACTAAAACCAAAAAAATAAACCTAAAAATAAATTAAAAATAAAACCTAAACCCTAAACTAAAAAAAACCTAAACCTAAAATAAAAATATAATAAACCTAAACTTAAACTATAATAAACTAAAATAAAATAAATAATACCTAAACCTAAACTAAATAAAATAAAATAGAAAAAAAATAAACTTAAAAATAAAACCTAAAAATAAACTTAAAATAAAAACTTGAAACCTAAACCTAAAAAAATAAATAAAAACCTAAACTTAAACCTAAAAATAAAAAAATAAAACCTAAACCTAAAAAATAAAATAAAAATAAAACTAAACTAAAAAATAAACATAAACCTTAACCAAAACCTAAAAAATAAACTAAAACATAAACTAAAATAAATAAACATAAAATAAATATACTAAACTAAATAAAAATAAAAATAAACCTAAATAAAAATAAAAAAATAAAATATACTAAAATAAATAAAAAATAAACTAAATAAACTTAAACCTACTTATTTACTTAATTTTAAAAAAAAATTTAAAAATAAATTAAAACTCTGGCCCTAAACCCTAACCCCTAAAACTAACCCTACACCCTAATACCCTAAACCCAAAACCCTAAACCTTAAACCCTAAACCTTACACCCTAAACCCTAAACCCTAAACCCTAAAAAACCATAAACCCTAAAACCTTAAACCCTAAACCCTAAACCCTAAATCCTAAACTAACCCTAAACCCTAAACCCTAAACCCTAAGAAACCCAATACCTTAAATCTTAAACCCTAAACTCTAAACAAGCTCCAAATCCTAAATCTAAATCAACTAAACCACCCTACAATCTAAACCTAAACTCATAACAAGAAACTATAAAACCACAACCCTAAACTCTAAATCCTAAAACCTAAACCATAAACCCAAATTCATAAACCCTAAATTATAAACCATAAACCCTAAATAATAAATAATACTAAACCCTCAAACCCTAAATCCGAAATCCTAAACCCTAAACCCTAAATAAAGAACTTTCGCCTCCTCGATTAATAAACCCTGGTTGGTTGGGGGTGATTTCAACACTATTATTGCTTCCTCAGAAAGAAGGGGAGGTTACTCTCCTAACATCCACTCCATGGAAGATTTTTCTAATATGATTCTAGATTACAATCTGATTGATATTATTTTTCGCTCACTATTTGGCATAGAGACTGCAAATACTGATAGGACCCTCTTTAATTCCTTTTGGATCAATTGGCCCCTCACTTGGTTGAGCATTTGAGTAACTTTGTCTAACCATGCTCGCTATTGATCTCCATCAAAACTCCTTCCGATATATATCCTCCCCACTCCTTTTAGATTCCAAAATATGTGGACCCAACATAGTGATTTCTTTAATATTGTTTCCACTAAATGGATGGCCCCTATTCACCTGGACAATTCCGTTAAAGGCATGATTCTGTTTTGGCTTAAGCTTAAAAGACTAAAACAAAACCTAAATTGGTGAAATAAGCACCATTTTAAAAATCTTTTTGCCAATCTAAAAAATATGGAACAATTAGTTTGCTCCCTTGAAGATGTTGTGTTAACTGACCCTAGTAAGCTTGATGAGTTGAACACTGGTAAAGATAACTTGATTAATTATTAGAATATGGAGGAAACCTATTGGCGGCAAAAGGCCGCTAGCAAACATATTGCTGATGGTGACAACAATATAAGGTATTTTCATGCTCTTTTCAAAAAAAGGAAAGCCTTAAACTCTATTCAAAAAATCAAAAATATTAACGGTAGCTAGATCACTGATAATAATGAAATTAAAGATTCCGTCAGTCAACATTTTCAAATTTTATTAAACAACAACCCTAACTTAGAACCCCTCTCCAACACTCACCTGATCTCCTCTATGATTACTAATGATGAAAACCATTTACTCACTTTGCGGCCTATGAAAATCGAGATTAGTAGTACTCTCAATAGCATGAACACTGACTCTCTTGCTAGCCCTGATGGCTACACGACCCATTTCCTTTAGCATTGTTGGCTTATTATTAAGTCTGATCTTATTGATGCTATTATTGATTTTTTTGATGGTAACTCTTTACCTAGATACTTTTCTAGAACTTCCATTATTCCCATTCCCAAAATTAATAATCTTATTACTTGGGGAGATTTTAGACCTATCAGCCTTTGCACCTTCTTTCAAAAACTCATTGCTAAATTAATTAATAATAGGATAAGCCCGCTGCTCCCTAAAATTATATCTCCTAACCAAACTGGGTTCGTTAAAAATAGAGCTATATTCGACAATATCCTTCTATCCCAAGAGCTGGTTCATGACCTTGATGTTCCTCTCTGACATCTCTATTTATTTGTTTTTTCATAATTTCATATGTTTGAATGTTTGTCATTATGAATGGTGAGTCCCTTTTTTACTTTGAGGCAGAGACAAGGAGACCCCTTTCACCCTCTCTTTTTATTATTGTCGTTGAATATCTTTCGAGGAGCCCCATGATATTTTCTACAAAATCCTTCCATGTTTTTTTAAAACTAAAGGTTGTCTTCTGCTCTCATCTTTTGATGACTTTATAATCTTTTGCAATGCCTCTATTTGGCACATTAAAACTATTAAGAGCCTTCTAAATAAATTTGGCAACAAAAGTGGTCTCTTTCTCAATGAAGGAAAATGCTATTTCATTCCTTCTTCTAAAATCCCTTCTAATAGGATCAATCAAATCTTGAGAATTACTAATTTTTAGCAACATCAACTTCCCATTAATTATCTTGGGGCTCCACTTTTTAAAGGTCAGAAAAGATCTCATCTTTTTGATGATCTAATCTAGAAAATCTCTAATAAAATTTTTGTTTTGGAATTCCATTTACTCTCTTTTGGTGGTAGCTCACTTTGATTAAGAGCACTCTTAACTCCATGCCTTTACATCTCCTCCAAACCATTGTGCCGACCATTTCTATCATTATCAGAATTGAGCCTCATTAACAAATTTTTCTATGGCTCTAATAACTCCTCTAAAAGAATGCACTGGACCTCTTGGTTTAAAAGTTATGGCACCCTAGCTAATGGTGGCCTTGGATGTAAGCCAATTTTTCCTATAAGCTTTGGTAGAATTTTAGGAGTAAAAATAGTCTTTGGGCTAATTTCATGACTACTAAATATTGCCAGGGTAAGCACCCCCTCATTTGTCCCTATAAAGCAAGAGACTCTCCTGTTTGGAAAAGACTTTATTCCATCAAATGGGATGTAGAATCCTTAATTTTTTGGGGGATTAACTCTGCCTCCTCCTTCTTTTGGCAAGATAACTGGACTGGATGTGGGTCCTTTGACAACTTACTTTCCACCCATTCCACTGTCGCTATTAAAGTGAAATCTTTCTGGCAGAATAATATGTGGAACATTAGTAAGCTTATTGATTATATTTCTTCCTTTCTCTTAAACAAGCTTACTACTATTCCTATGATTCCTACCAATCAAGACCATATCCTTTTTAAGCTCTCACATAATGGTGATTTCAACTTTAAAAATGTTTGGATTCACATTAAAGAAACTCATGATTCTTCCAATGTGTTTCTCAAACTATGGAATAACATTATCCCTACTTCTTATTCTATTCTTACTTGGCATATTTTGAAAAACTTCATCCCTATTGATTCCTTATTGTGGGGTAAAGGCTTTCAATTACCATCAAAATGCCAATGCTTCTTTCACATTGAGAATGTGAACCATGTTTTTGTTAACGGGGCCATTGCTTCTAAACTTTGGATTTGGTATGATGACCTCTTTAACATTGTCGTTTTCAATGGCTCCTTAACTTTATATCAACTTCTTGAAGTTTATTTTGACAACACTAATAAAGGTCACATTAAAGTCATCGCTATCACTCTTATTTGGTTCATATGGATGGACGTAAATGATGCAAAACATCGTGGGATCCCTATGAATCACATGAGGATAATTGCTAGAATTAAAAACAAAATTTGAGACATGTTCAATGCCAATCTCATTAACTACAAACAATTCAAAGGTTGTAAATTTGTGGCAAATAAATTGGGTTTTAACTTGCTGGGTAAAACCTCTTGATAATACTATTAAAATTAACACTGATGGCTCTGTCTCTCATAAAGGTTCAGGCTGTGGTGGCATTTTCAAAAATCTTAATGGTAAAGTCCTACGTGCTTTTGCCTACCCCTTGCTTCTCTTCCATTTGCTCTTTTATGGCTATGTACAAAGCTCTTCAGATTTGCTTTCAAAATGGTTGGCTCAATATTTAGATTGAGGTGGATGCCCTCCTACTGATTGATCTTTTAACTTCTAACAAAATGAGCAACACTGAATTGTACTACCTTCTCAAGCAAACTAGAGCTCTCCTTACCCAAGTTAATTTTAGAATCACTCATGTATGGCATGAGGGTAATGCATGTGCTGATTACCTTGCCAATTTGGGTGCTAGATTGGATGGTATAAACTTCTTTAATCAACTAACTCTTCCTAAACATTTGCGTGGCTTGGTTAATCTGGAAAATACTGGGCTCCCTTATCTCAGAAAGTAATCTAACCTCTGGCTTGATCTGTCTCAATTCTTGTATAACTGCATGTTCACTTTCTATTCAGTGTTGTTGTTTTCTTGGTATTTGTTGATGCTTCATCTGGATATCCCTTGGTGTTTTTTTGCTGATTTCTATGGCATGTGCTGTTGGTTTAATTGTATTAATTCTAATTGGGGCCTTCCTATTTCTACTATTTTTAATGATAAGGTGTTGTTGTTCCTTTGGAATTTGTCATCATCCTTTTACTTTGTTGGCCATTTGCCGTGTGACATCTGTTGGTTTACTTACCCCAACCTTGATTGGGGTTTTACTGTCAATGATGATAAAGTGTTCACTATTTGCTGTAGGGAGATATATGGATCCTTGCCTCAATGTTTAACTGTTATACCTCTGTATATCTTTATAGCTATTTTAACTGATATTCATCTCCTTATTATGGTTATTGCCTCTACTATGTTTCATATCCTTATCTCCACATCCTGTAAGGAGAGCTCTTGCCCTAGCCTTGCTTTTATAACTCCTTCTCTATAGGATTGGAATTATCTCTAGACTTCCAATATTATTGATGTGGGATTAGTCCCGGCATAATATTTTGTGTTTGGATATCAAAGATGACTTTGCTTTGAACCACTTAGTAATCTATGTTGTACCTATGTTACTTGTCGGTGTATCTTATGTTGGATGCTATATCTCTCCTGATGTTTTAATTACTGCTCTTTGGGTTGGTTTGTTGTATGCTTACCTCCTCTTTCCTACCTGTAAGGAAAGACACAACATTTCTATTGTATTATTAAGATCTCTTTGAAGGTTAACCTTAGGGATTTTGGCTGTTTGTTGTTGTTCTCCGAACTTCTTGTCGCTTTTAGCAAATGATCAACTCATTTGCTGTCCTTTCCCCTGTGGCTCTGTTAAATTTAGGCACATCTCTGTGATTATGTAACTGTCTAATTGGAATTTAGCATATGCTTCTGGGGTTTTGGCTTGTCTTGTTCAGCTGGA
Source organism: Cymbidium sinense (assembly GCA_021442155.1). NCBI lineage: Eukaryota > Viridiplantae > Streptophyta > Magnoliopsida > Asparagales > Orchidaceae > Cymbidium > Cymbidium sinense. The sequence goes on along the minus strand of CM038214.1, from coordinate 322,994,879 downwards.
CTTTTTCTGAGGTTATTGAATGGATGCTGGCTTTTGCTTTGTTTCTTGTTTCTTTTGTTAGCAATTGGACTGCTGCTGATCACCACTTTTCAGGTAGCTTTGGCCTGATCATTTCCCTATCTTTCTTTGACTTATCTTCGATATTGTCTATTTGCAATGGGAGGTTTTATGGCCAACTTGCTGTTATTTTGTATCTTGGTTGTTGGATTACCTGGAACATTGAATCCCTTGTTCAGCAAACTTTTACTGGGGTTGTCTTGCTTGTTCAGCAGGGTGCTTTGTTGTTTTCTTTTGGAGTTGCTTTGTTGTTTGCTTTGGCTACCCTCATTTTGTCTATTTGCAATGCATGGTTTTTTGGCCAACTTGCTGTTATTTATTCTCTTAGATGTTGGCTCTGCTGGCTCATTGATTCCTTTGCCCAGCTTGCTACTTCTAGGGTTATCTTTCTTGTTCTGCAGGGTCCTTTTGGAGTTGTTTTGCTGATTGGTTTGGCTAACCTCATTTCCCCTACCTGCTAGGCGAGAGGTTGTTTTTTCTTATTTTTTGTTATCTCATTGCTTTGAATTTTCTTCAATATGCTTTCCCTGAGATTGTGGGTTTAGCTTCATGCCTGATCACCCCTTTCTGGAAGGGTTTTTTTCTTGGTTATCTTGAACCCTTTGTATATCTCTACTTTGTTTTTATTGAGTTTTATATGATGGGTGCTTTAACTGCTCTATTTTATCCACTGCTATTTTTGATTTTAGGTCCTTTATCCAGGTTATCTTTGTGATTGTTATGTTGTCGGTCTTTTGATTTTCTCGACCGCTTTTGTCCATTCTGCACTTTTTGTTGTCGCTATTTTTCCACTCTGCTAGTCTTGGCCAAGCCTTTTCCCTATCTATCTGGAAATTAACTTTTGTATTTTCTTTTTTGATTGGGTTGGTTTTTGGCCAACTTGCTGCTATTTTATATCTTGGGGGTTGGCTAATCTGGATCACTGAATCTTTTGTCCGGCTTCCTGCTTCTAGGGTTGTCCATCCTATTTAGCAGGGTCATTTTGATGTTATTTATTTTACTATCCCTTTGTAGGATTAGACTTCCTTAATGCAGTTTGCTTTAACTGAGGATCTGGGTTTAGCTGCCAGCCTGATTATCTTTACCTAGAGGGACTTTTCTGCTGATCATCTTTTGAACACCTTCAGTTTTCATTCTATTTATAATCCTTCTAACAAAGTTTTATATAGTGGGGGTAATAATTGTATTATTGATTATCCTATTGGCCTTTGGATTTTCGGGTCCAGGTTGATTTTATGGTTGGCTGTTTCTTGCACATTTTGTTTATTTACTTTTGGGTTTTTGCTGTTAACATAAGGGCTACAACTAACTTCATCTGCTGATATTTTTTCCCTTCTTGGTTATGCTAGATTTGTGTAGATCATTGTGATTATGCTTTTTCCTCTCTTGATTTTAATCTTTGCACTGTTTAATCTCAATGGATGGATTTATGGCCAACTAGATGGATATTTCTATCATGACTGTTGGTTGAACTGGATTATTGAGTTTAATGATAAGCAAGATGCTTCTATTATGTTATCTCTGATTGCTACTTATTTGAGTTGTTTCTGGTGGGGATCAGCCCCTTACCTGATTCTTCATACTTGATGTTGTACTCCCATTTCCTGCGATTATTTGGGCTTGGGATATGCTTCTTCCCTTTATATTTGCTACTTTTTAATTTTTGAATCAAGGAGGTTGTTAAGAGCTGCATTACTTACATTCTTTTACTGTTGGCTAAACTGGATTATTGAGTATGATGATAAGCAAGCTGATCTTGTGGTGTTATCTCTGATTGTCTCTTATTAGAGCTGTTTGTGGTGGGGAGCTGCCCTTTACCTTTCTCTTCTTATCTATTGTTGTATTCCCTTTTCCAGTGGTAATTTGGGATTGGGGTTTGCTATTTCCCTTTATAATTGTTGCTTTCTTAATTCTAAAATAAGGAGGTTGTTAAGAGCTGCATTACCTACATTCTTTGGTTATCCTTTTCTCGAAATAACCCCAATTGCTTAATCGACTGCTTACCAAGACAGATATTTATTATTGTCCTTTAAGCTTGGAATGGGGTTAATTCCATGCTCTTGTCTTTGCCTGGCTGGTTTGTAGCAAAATTTCTATTGTTTCCTCGACTCTTCTTGTTGGTCTCATTAATCCTTTAAATCGTTAAAATCTGATGACCGACATTGATGGCTCTCTTTCATTTGAGTTGGGATTATCATGCCATGGAGCCAAATATGATGACATATAATTTGTATGTGATTTACCCACTTTGCTCTTTGTCGCTTCTTTCTTCTACTCAGATAATGGTTTTGCCTATGTTTATGTGTGTATTATACTCAAAGATCTTTCATCAAATGGTCTGCTAGGTTTGTTGGCTATGATGGTTGTGATGATTTCACTCCTTTTTGGTTTTGTAGTAGCTCTTGTGATGTAACCCTTCTGCTGAAGTTTGGATGCTCATATTTGCATCTGCCCCAACTTGGTGTGACTAAGCCTGAGCCACCTCTATCACACCTCTTTATTATTACCTTTCTTAGAATTTCTCTTAGTTACCACTTTCTCTATATTACCTTAACTTCTTCTTCGTCTACAATCTTGCGGTGCTTTTCCCTTTTTTTTCTCTTGCAGTTACTCCATTGTGTCATGCATTCTCACATCCTAGAACATTCACCCTTATCCTACATTTGCTTATATATGTTAATCAATTTGTATCTTTTGCTTGCTTAACTCTTTTCTTTTGCTTTTGGATGCACTTAGATAGGGGATTTACTCCCTAGGCTGATTGTAGCTGTTTGAGTAGTAGTTGTGGAGTTTATCCACTTTATGGACCTTGTAACCCATTTTTTGTGGCAATAAAATTCCCCCTATATGGGGTTTCCCAAAAAAAAACCCTACACTTTAAGCCCTAAAACACTAAACCCTAAACCCTAAGCCCTAATAAACCTAAACCATAAAGCTTAAACAATAAACCCTAAACCCTAAACTCATAATCCTAATTCGGAACCTTAAACCCTAAACCCTAAAAGCATAAGCCTTAAAACCTTAAATCCTACACACTAAACCATAAAAAAAACCTAACTAAAAATAAAAAATCCTAAACCTTAAAGCTTAAACACTAAACCTTAAACTAACCCTAAATAAAAAATAAAATTTGTAAACATTAAACCCTAAACCTTAAACCTTAAATCCTAAACACTAAATCCTAGGCTCTAAGCTCCCTGGGCCCTGCAACCTACCCCTAAACCCTAAACCCTAAACCTACCACTGAAGGCCCTGGGCTTTAAACCACTAAATCTAAACCTTACCACCCAGGCCCTGAGCCACGATCCACACCCTAAATCCTAAAATAAACCTAAACTAAGATAAATAAATAAAACTTAAACTAAATTAAAATAAAACCCACTAAAATACCTAAACCTAAAATAAAATAAAATACCTAAACCAAAATAAATACTAAAATAAATAAACTTAAACTAAATAAAATACAAAATATGTAAACTGCTTAAATACCTAAAAATAAACTAGATAAATTTGGACCTATAAAAAAATAAATAAAACCTAAACTTAAACCTAAAATAAAAATAAAACCTAAACCTAAAATAAAAATAAAATAAACTAAACTAAACCTATATATAAAGATAAACTAAAATAAAAAATAAACTAAAATAAAACAAACTAAAATAATAAACTTAATATATAAAATATAAATAAATCCATAATAAAAATAAAAACAAAATAAACTAAAATAAATAAAAAAACTAAACTAAATGACCTAAACCATCTTGTTTACTTAATTTTTTAAAATAATAAATAAAAATAAGCCCTAAACCTACCCCAACTAACCCTAAACCCTAAAACCCAAAACCTAAAACCCAAAATGCTAAACCCTAAACCTTAAACCCTAAACCCTAAACCCTAAACCCTAAAAAATCTTAAACCTTAAACCCTAAACCTTAAAACCCTAAACCCTAAAACCTAAACCTAAACTAAATATATCCTAAAAATGAATTAAACAAAAAATGTAAACCAAAATAAAATAAAATAAATAAAATAAAATAAAAATATAAACCTAAACTTAAAAATAATATAAAATATACTAATAAAAATAAACTAAAATAAATTAAATAAAACCTAAACTAAACTAAAAATAAAATAAACCTAAGAATAAAAAACCTAAATAAAATAAAAACTAAATGTAAAATAAAAATTAAATAAAACTAAAATAAAATAAATGAAAAAATATAAACTTTAAAGTCTAAACCCTAAACCTTAAACCCTAAACCATAAATCCTAAACCTTAAACCCTAAACTTTAAGCCCTAAACCCTAAACTTACAACCCTAAACCCTAAATCTACAACCTTAAACCAGGCCCTAAAGCTGACCTCCTGCTAATCTAAATAAACCTGACCACTGAGCCCTAAACCCTAAACCTACCAAGATCCTAACCCCACCCCACCCCAAATCCTAACTAACCCATAAACCATAAACCCTAGATCCTAAACTCTAAACCCTAAACCCTAAATCATAAACCCAATCATGAGCCACAGGCACAAATAATAACAACCCTAAAACCTCAAAATTTAACTAAACCCAAACCATACCCTAACTAAAACCCTAACCACCATAAATCAAAACCTAAACCATAAAGCAGATTAAACCTAAACGTGACCCTAAATCCTGAAACCTAGGCCTGCACCTAAGATAAATAAAATAAAATAAAAATAAAAAAATAAAATAAAATAATTAAAAAAATACTAAATAAACCTACTGGTTTGTGGTTTTAAAAAAACCCTAAACCTTGCACTCCCTAAATCTCAAACAACTTGGAGCCTAAACCTAAACTCCCACCTGACTACCATAATCCACCCAAACTGACCAGGCTCTACCACCAAAAACTGATCCTAAACCCTAAGCACTTAAACCCAACTCCACTGACCTCCTATTAATCTCTTCCTACCCTTAAACCATAAGATCCCTAAACCTAGCCACCTAAACATTGACCACTGGGCCTAAGTGACCATAAAAATCTGACCCTGATCCTGGATCCTAAACCCTAAACCCAAGCTGGGCACTAAAACCTAAACCCTAACCATTAACCAAGACCATGAGCCTAAACCCTAAACCAGGCACAAAACTGAGCTAATCCCAATCTCAGTCACTTAAATAAAATAAAATAAAATAAAATAAAATGTAAACTAAACCTAAACCAAACTTGATAATAAAAAATAATTTAAATAAAATAAGTATAAACATAAACTAAACTAAAATAAAATAAACCTAAATAAAAAAACTAAAATAAATAGAAACTAATAGATAAAAAATAAAATAAACTAAATAAAATAAAGAAAATAAAATAAAAAAACCTAAATCTTAAACTTAAACCCTAAATCCTTAAAACCTAAACTAACCCTGCACCCACTGACCCTAAACCCTAAACCCTAAGCTAAACCTAATCCTAAACCCACAAACCTTTAACCCTAAACCAAAACAACCCAAACCCACCCAAAACCCTTAAACCCTAAAGTCTTTAATAACCCTAAACCCTAAACCATACAACCCTAAACCCTACACCCTAAACCCTAAACCCTAAACCCTAATCCTAAACCATAAAACCCTAAGCATAAACCCCAAAATCCTAAACCCTAAATCCTAAACTCTAAACCTTATCCTTAAACCCTAAACCCCAAACCCTAAACCTAAACCTAAAGTAACTAAATAAATTAAAAAATAAACCTAAACCCTAAAACTTAATAAACCTAAACCTACACCCAAGCCCTAAGAATGGGAAGAACTTTAACGACAGGAACATCACTATCAACTAGGCTCATTCTAGATCTAGCGGTGAAGGCAAAGGTGAAGGTGGCAGTTATCGTAGTGGTGGTGGCAAATCTAGAGGTGTTGGTGGATATGGAGGTGGCGGTCAAAGTAGTGGTGGTTATGCAGGCTGGAGGAGCGACAAAGGTTAAAGTCGTGGCAGTGGCGGAGTGAGAGATCAGGGATATGATGGTGGATCCCGATACTTGAGAGGCTGGGGTGGTCTTGATGGGAATTGAAGAAACTGAAGAATGACCTATTCGATCTTTTGTTTATGGAACCATGTCTTTACAGTAGAGATGGTTCTAGTTATCTAGGGTTTTTGATTTGCTCTATGCGTGATCATTTATGATCTATGTTGTCTCTTGTGTCTTAGAAAACTTGGTGTGTTACTTGGTTGATGAATTTGAAAAGAGGAAATGTCTAATCTAAATTTATTCTCTATTAAAAAAAAGCCAAAAACCCTAAACCTTAAACCTTAAACCTAAATCCTAAACCCTAAACCCTAAACCCTAAACCCTAAAATCCTAAACCCTAAACCCTAAGCCCTAAACCCTAAAACCTAAACCCTAAACCCTAACCCTAAATCCCAAACTCTAATCCCTAAACCCTAAACCCTTTGAATTTTCATTAGTTGGTAAATTTTCATTGCGTCGCTCGACTCTTGAAAGCATTCGATCCTTCTTTAATAGACTAAAGCTCTCGGGTGTATTTACTATCAAATTGATTAATCCTAGACATATCCTTATTCAACTATCTAATAATTTAGACTACTCAGTATTTGCTGCTCTTACTTTTTGTGTTTATCAAATGAGGGCTTTTGATGGCTAATCAAAAGAGGAATTTAAAATTCTTTTATTTTTTGCTCATTGTAAGATCCATGGTCATGATCATCGAATTTTTGGTTGTTACACCTAATCTTAAAAAGAAAAAAAAATTGCACATTGTAAGATCCATGGTCATGATCCTCTCTACCAAATGAAAAAAAATTGTTAAACATGTGCATAAGTTACTCAAACTGGAACTCACCCTCCTACCCCCTCTCTTTTATTACCTACAGATTTGCCTATTGGAGAACAATCTGAGCTTGATAAAAATAATGATATTGAGGTTTGTGAGGAACTAATGATAACTTACCTAACATTGCTTCTACTTGTAATAACTTGGCATCTTAAGACAATCCCTTGACTGTTCTGAAAAATTTTGATAATTTGGTGATGGATCAAAATCTGAATAGTACTCTTAGAAATGAAAATGAATTTTGTGCTATTAATGGTGCCACAACCTCTCCTTCTATTACCCTACATAGTGATACACATGCTAACCCTATTTCTCAACCTAACTCTGATACTAAAGAAGGGAAAATCACTATTAGGAATGCTTTGACAGATACTGGTCCTATTCTGAATATCACAAATCACTCTCTTTCAGATGGAGATACTTTGGACATAGATAGGCTTTTTCAAACTATTATTAAGAAAATTCCCTTAAAGCTAGAATGTTCACTAATAGCTCCACTAGAACCACTCGATCTTCTCTAACTTCCCATAAATAATTATTTCATTTTTCTTTTCTTCTTATTTTTGATTTTTTTAGTTATCTCTTCTCTTTTCTTTCAACTTATTATGATCAATTTTCTTATTTGGAATGTTCGGGGTATTGGGACTCTCAGTGTCTACAATCATGTTAGAAGCCTTTGCCACACTCATAACATAGCCTTACTTGTTGTTATTAAACCAATCATTCACTCTTCTAAGATCACTCAGGTTGCTAGAATGCTTGGCTTTCAAAACTCCTTTTATAATATTAGCAACAAAATTTGGTGTTTTTTGAATAATCTAGTCAACATCTCTATCCTTGATGACCTTCATCAATTGGTTAATGTTCAAATCTCATTGGGTGAATTTTCTGCTCTTGGTTCTTTTATTTATGCTTTTTGTAAGAGAACTGGTAAGAGCATCCTTTGGGATAACTTAAGAATCTTTGCCTCCTCTGTCAACAAACTTTGGTTGGTTGGTGGTGATTTCAACACTATTCTCGCTTCCTCCGAAAGAAGGGGAGGTTTCTCTCCTAACATTCATTCCATGGAATACTTTTTTAATATGATTCTTGATTGTAATATGATTGATATTGGTTTTTCAGGTTCCGACTACACGTGGCATAATTCTAGACTTTGGCAGCAGCTTGATAGTACCCTCTTTAATTCCCTTTGGATCAATCAATGGCCTCTTACTTCGGTTGAACATTTAAGCAGAACTTTATCTGACCATGCTCCGCTTTTGATTTCTATCAAAAATCCCTCCACTATACTATCCTCCCCTACTCCTTTTAGATTCCAAAATATGTGGGTCCAACATAGTGATTTTATTAATGTTGTTTCCATTAATTGGCGGGCCCTTATTCATCCTGATAATTCCATTAAAGGCATGATTCGCCTTTAGCTTAAGCTAAAAAGGCTTAAATAAAATCTAAATTGGTGGAACAAGCATCATTTTAAAAATCTTTTTGCAAATCTCAAAAATATGGAATAACTTGTTTGCTCTCTTGAAGATGCTATTTTGACTAACTCTAATAAGCTTGATGAATTGAATGAAGCTAAAGATAACTTGATTAATTATCAGAATATGGAGGAAACCTACTGGCTATAAAAGGCTGCTAGCAAACATATTACTGATGGTGATAGAAACACAAGGCATTTTCATGCTCTTTTTTTAAAAAAAGAAAGCCTTAAACTCTATTAAAAAAATCAAAAAATAAAAACGGATTCACAATAATGATATTACAGATTTTGTCATACATTATTTTCAAAATTTATTAAACAACAACCCCTCCTTAGAAGCCATCTCCAACGCACATTTGATATCCTCTACGATCTCTAATAATGAAAATCACTTACTCAGTTTGCGTCCTATGGAAGCTGAGATTGGTAGTATTCTCAATAGCATGAACATTCTATTGGGCTAGATGACTCAATTCTTTCAACATTGTTGACCTATTATTAAGACTGACCTTGTTGATGCGGTTGCTAATTTTTTTGAGGGTAACCCTTTACTTAGATATTTTTCTAGCACTTCCATTATTCTCATTCCCAAAATTAATAATCTTGAATCTTGGGGCGATTTCACCTATCGATTTGCACCTTCTTTCATAAACTCATTGCTAAATTAATTGCTAATAAAATTAGTCCGCTGCTACCTAAAATTATTTCCCCCAACCAAACTGGCTTCATTAAAGGTAGAGTAATATCTGATAACATACTACTAGCACAAAAGCTGATTCATGACATTGACGTCCCTATTAAAGGTGGTAACATCCTTTTTAAACTGGATAACACTAAAGCTTTTGACAACCTCTCTTGGGATTTCCTCTTTCAAATTCTTCATTTGCTTGGGTTTTCTGATTATTTTATCTGCCTCATCAAAAATTGCATTACAAATGCTTGGTTCTCTGCTATCATGAATGGTGAATCACTAGGTTTTTTCCCTTCAAAGCATGGTTTAAGACAAGGGTATCCCTTATCTCCCTTTCTTTTTATTAATGCTGTTGAATATCTATCAAGGAGTCTGAATGATCTTTTTTACAATAATCCTAGGATGTTTTATAGAACTCAAGGTGATCTTCCTCTCACTCATCTTAGTTTTGCTGATGTCTTTATAATCTTTTGCAATGCCTCAATTCCTCACATTAAAATTATTAAGAATCTTTTAAATAAATTTGGCAATGAAAGCGGTCTTTTTCTCAACGAAGGCAAAAGTTATTTCATTGCTTCATCTAAAATCCCTAGCAATAGGACCAATCAAATCTTGAGAATTACTAATTTTCAATAACAACAACTTCCTATTAAATATCTTGGTGCTCCTCTTTTTAAAGGTCAAAAAAAGATCTCACCTTTTGATGAGCTAATCCAAAAAATCTCTAATAAAATTTTGTTTGGGAATTTCACTTACTTTCATTTGGATGGTAGGCTCACTTTGATTAAGAGCACCCTTAACTCCATGCCTTTGTTTCTCATTCAAACCATTGTCCAACCAACTCATCATTAACAGGGTGCTCATTAACAAATTTTTACGGGGATCTAAATTCCTCTAAAATAAGCACGGACCTCTTGGTATAAAACACAGCACTTTTCTTTGAGGTGTCTTGGATGTAAACCAATTAAGGAAACTATCCTTGCTTTTCTTATAAACTTTGGTGGAATTTTAGAAAAATAATAGTCTATGGGCTAATTTCATGACGCTATATCTGTGGGAAAGCACCCTCTCATTTGCCCCTATAAAGTGAGAGACTCTCCTGTTTGGAAAAGACTTTGTTCCGTCAAATGAGATGTTGAATCCTTAATTTCCTGGGGATTAACTTTGGCTCCTCTTTCTTTTGGCAAGACAACTGGACTGGAGGTGGATCCATTGATGACTTACTTTCTACCCATTCCACTACTGCTATTAAAGTGAACTCTTTTTGGCAGAATAATATGTGGAACAATAGTAAGCTTATTGATCATATTCCTCCCTCTCTTTTAAATAAGCTTACTACTATTCCTATCATTCCTACCAATCAAGATTAGATCCTTTTTAAGCTTTAACATAATGGTGATTTCAACTTTAAAAATGTTTGGATTCACATTAAAGAAACTCATGATTTTTCCTATGTATTTTCTAAACTTTGGAAGAACAATATCCCTACTTCTTATTTTGTTCTTACTTGGCGTATTTTGAAAAACTTCATCCCTATGGACTCCTTGTTGTGGGATAAAGGTTTTTAATTACCTTCAAAATGCCAATGTTGTTTTCACATTGAGAATGTGAATCATGTTTTTGTTAACGGGGCCATTGCTTCTAAACTTTGGACTTGGTATGATGACCTCTTTAACATTGTCATTTTCAATGGCTCCTTAAATTAATACCAACTTCTTGAAGTTTATTTTCACAACACTATTAAAGGACACATTAAAGTCATAAGTTCTATCACTCTTATTTGGTTCATATGGATGGACCGAAATGATGCAAAACATCATGAGATCCTTATGAATCACATAAGGATAATTGCTAGAACTAAAAAAAAAATCTGTGACTTGTTTAATGCCAATTTAGTTAAATACAAACAATTCAATGGTTGCAAATTTGTGGCCAATAAATTGGGTTTTAAATTGTTGGATCACCACATCTGTAAAGATGACAAGATTGTTTATTGGGTAAAACCTCATGCTAACACTATTAAAGTTAACACTGATGGCTCTGTCTCTCATAAAGGTTCAAGCTATGGTGGAATTTTTAGAAATCTTAATGGAAAAGTCCTATGTGCCTTTACTTACCCCCTTAATCCTTGCTCTATTCCTTTTCTTTGAGCTCATGGTGTACAAAGCTCTTGAGATTTGGCTTCAAAAGGTTGGCTCAATATTTGGATTGAGGTGGATGCCCTTGGCGATTGATCTCTTGACTTCCACCAATATGGGAAATCTGAATTGTACTACCTTCTTAAGAAAACTAGAACTCTCTGCCCAACTCTACTTTAAAATCACTCATGTATGGCATGAGGGTAATGCATGTCGATTATCCGCCAATCTAGGTGCTAGATTGGATGGAATAAAATTCTTTGATCAACTAACCCTTCTAAACATTTGCATGGCTTGGTTAATCGGACAATACTAGGTTTCCTTATCTCGAAATTAATCTAACCTATTGGATTCACCTATTTCAATACCTCTTTTATTGCATGATCATTTTCTATTCTTGTTGTTATTTCTTTGGTCTTTCGATGCATCAACGATATCCCTTGTTGTTTACTTGTTGATCTCTATGGCATGTCTTTGTTGGTTTAATTGTCTTAGCTTTAATTGGGAGCTTCTTTTCTATTTTCTTGTTAATGTGCTCGCTTCTTTGGAATTTGCTGATGCATCATCATATTACTCCTTGCTAGTCCTTTGCTGAGCTAAGTGGCATCTGTTGTTGGTTTAATTATCCCAACCTTGTTTGGGGTCTTGTTGTTTATGGATGCTACATCTATGTTAAAAGTTTATTTGTTGGCTATTGGGCTTTTGGGCCCTTTGTCCAGCAGGTTGATCTTGGAGTTAGTTTAATGTATTTGCTGAATGTATATGCTAACCCCAACTTACATACACAAAGGAAAGAAAATGCAATACCTTTGTTATTATTAATGGTTCTTTGGGTTTGGCATTGTTTAATGAATTCCTTTTGTCGATTTCTCACGAGGAGGGTTGTTCTGCTAGCCTAATTTCTCTAAAATTTCATTGATAATAACCTTTTGAACCATTATGGTAGCTCTATTTCCCCTTGCTTTTATTGGCTTATCTATGGTTTGCAATAATTGTAGTGTTATTTTATCTATGGCTATTGGATTTCTAGATTCACCGGTTGGCTAACCTTGTGTTTGTTAGCTATTTGTTGCCCGTGTTCTTCCGCTATCTTTCTTCTCATCCAGTACTCGATCAATTAATCTTTTGCTTTTACCTTTTGGCTCTAAAATTATGCATCTAGCTTGTTGGTAATTCTTCCGGATGTTGATCTGGATTATTGCTCCTCATGCTTCTTCTGGGGTTTTATTTTATTTTGTTCAGTTGGCCTCTATTGAGGTTGTAGACTGCAAGATGGCTTTTATTTTTTTGCTTGATTGTTTCTTATCTCTCATTTTTCTGAATGTTTGTGCTATTAAAACTTAGGATGCTGCTATTTTCACCAGTTGCTATTTTATATATCCTGGTTCAGCTAGTCTTGGCCAGACCTCTTCCTTAATTATCTAGGGTTTAACTTATGCATTGTATAATTTGAATGGTTGGTTTTATGGCCAACTTGCTATTATTTTCTTTCTTGGTTATTGGATGGTCTGGATCATTGAGTCTTTTATCCAGCAAGCTATTACTGGGGTTGTTTATCTGGTTCAGCAGGGTGCTGTTGGTGTTGTCTTGCTGATTGTTTTGCCCAACCTCATATTCCCAATATGCCAAGAGAGATTTTGCAATTTCCTATTCAATTTTATTAATTCCTTGCAGGTTTGGATTTCCTTTATGGCTTCTCAATTTTCCTTTAATGTGGTTGTGGGTTTAGCTGCTAACTTGATCATCTTTATCTGGAAGGTTTTTCCTGTTGATTATCTTTTGAACCCTTTCTGTTGCTACTTTACATCTCTATTTTTTATTGGAATTTTATATGGTGGGTGTAATTTTTGTTTTATTGCTACCCTTGTCTTTGTGCTTATTATCTATTTCTTGCCTTTTGTTTCTCTGACTATTTTTGCTGTTAACAACTGGGCAACTGCTGACTTCTCCTACTATTATTTTATCCCCCTTGGCTCTGTTCAAATGGTGCAGAACCCTGTGATTATGCATCTGATTATTTGGATCTTTACATATGCTCTATTTACTCTGAATGGGTGGACTTTAGCCGACTTGTTGGTATTCTTGTTGTTATTGAACTGGATTCTCTACATGCTGTTTCTGGGGTTTTGGTTTGTTTTGTTTAGCAAGCCTCTATTTAAGTTGTTGACTGCTTGGTGGCTTTTGACTTAAATCTCCTTATTGGTTTATTATATGCTTATCATCTGAATTTTATAGACTACTTTATCTACTGCTCTTTCCTCCATCTTCTTTCGTTAAACTTGTATCTATTGCACTATTCGAATGGGTGGTTCTCTGCCATTTCGATTTTGTTGTCTTGGCTGCTTGTTGTCTTGGATATTTGCTATCCTTATTTCTCAGGATTCCAATGTTGGCTCTATCTTTGTTGGTTGTAGGACTTTAGGGTCCTATGTTCAGGAAGCTATTTCGACTTTTGTCGTTCGATTGTTTTGGTCATTGGTATCAGCCGCTTTTTGATCCATGTTTCTATGCTCTATCTACTTGGTTACTAACTATTGCAATGTCTACTCTGATTGAGAGGTTCTATGGCCATCTTGTTGTCCCTTGCTATCTTGGCGTGCTATCTTGGCTGCTGCTATCTTGGCTATTTTTTGTCTTGGTTATCTGCTATCTTGTTTTTTCTGGATTCTAATGAGGACCCTAATTTGAATCCCCATTTTGATTTATCCTCTGGTGGGTTCCAATGTTGCACTAACTATTTTGTTGTTGGGGTTGGCTTTCTGATTGCCCTTGTTGTTTGTGTTTGGGCTACTGTTCATTTCCTGATAGCTATGATCTACATTAACTGCTGCTATTTCTATTCCCATCTGGGTTCAGTAAGGCTTGTGCTGCTATCTCCTTGGAATGCAATGTCTATCCTGAATGGGTGGTACTATGGACAGCTGCTGCCTTTTGTTGTCTTGCTGTCTTGTTTGTTTGCTGATCTGCATTATCCAATTTTTTTGTCCAAAGATGCCGCTCTGAGTAGTAATTATCTTTATTTGGTGCGCTTTTTTTGGTATTGTCGCCTTCCTTTAGAAATGTTTTTTTCCAACTACTAATATGGATATTAATAAGGGGTTTGTTCACATCTGCATTCATTATTATGATTGGGCTCATTTTCCGGACTTTACTTCTAGGCTGTACACCTGGCCTGAAAGATTCATATATATATCATATGTTTGGGATGGTGTTACTTATAAGCTCATCGACTTGCTTAGCAGGATTTCAGCAAGCTACCTCTTCTACTGTTTTCTTGTGGATGGTTTTTATGCTGGCCTATTTCATATGTATAAGTATCCTCATGTCAGGGTGACTATATTGATGATAATTTTCCTGCATGGGACCCCTTATCTTTCTTCCCTTTGAAATTTCCTCCCTATTTTATATATAGTTTTGTTTAGGTTTGCAGGTAATAAAGCCCATAAGACTTTCAACAACTCGCAGTTATCTTCTCACAGCTTTGTTGGCTATGATGGCTGTTATGATTTCACTCCCTTTTGGTTTGGTAGTAGCTCTTGTGATGTAACCCTTCTGCTGAAGTTTGGATGCACATATTTGCATCTACCCCAACTTGGTGTGACTGAACCTGAGCCTTCTCTATCACAATTCTTTACTATCATTCTCAGATTATGCTATTTTCAATTATCATTATGTATGTATTACCTTAACTGCTCTAATTTCTTTTTTTTTACATTTTTGCAGGTGCTTCTCTCTTGTCGTCTTGTAGGTTTGCTCAATAGTGTCATGCATTCTCACGTCCTGCAGAGCATTGGCCCTAATCTTCCTTTGGCTTTTTATGTTAGTCTAATTGTATCTTTTGATTGCTTTAATGTCTTCTTTTGCTTTTGGATGTACTTAGATAGGGGATTTACTCCTTAGGCTGATTGTAGCTCTTTGAGCAATAGTTCTGGAGTTTATCCCCTTTAAGGACCTTGTAACCCTCTTTTTGTGGCAATAAAATACCCCCTACATGGGGATCCCTAAAAAAAATAAAAAAAACCCTAAACCCAAAAAACCTAGCCCAAAAAAAATAATAAATAAATAAAAGCTAAATTAAAACCTAAACCTAAAAAGAAAATAAAATAAAAATTAAAAACTAAACTAAAATAAAATAAAAAAAAACCTAATCTAAATTAAAAAATAAAAAACCTAAATAAAATAAAAACTAGACCTAAAATAAAAATAAAATAAATCTAGAATAAAATAAAATAAAAACTAAATAAAAACATAAACCTAAAAAGTAAACCTAAAAATAAATTAGAAATAAAACCTAAACCCTAAACTAAAAAAAACTTAAACCTAAAATAAAAATAAAATAAACCTAAACTTAAACTAAAATAAAGTAAAATAAAATAAATAAAACTTGAACCTAAACTAAATAAAATAAAACAAACAAAAAATAAACTTAAACCTAAACTTTAAAATAAAACTAAAAATAAACTTAAAATAAAAACTTGAAACCTAAACCTAAAAAATAAAATAAAAACTTAAACCTAAACCTAAAATTTAAAAAAAAAATAAAACCTAAACCTAAAAAACAAAATAAAAATAAAACTAAACTAAAATATAAACGTAAACCTAAACCTAAACCTAAAAAATAAATTAAAATAAAAACCTAAACTAAAATAAATAACCTTAAAAGAAATAAACTAAACTAAATAAAAATAAAAATAAACTTAAATAAAAATAAAATAATAAAATAAACTAAAATAAATAAAAAAATAAACTAAATAAACTTAAACCTACTTATTTACTCAATTTTAAAAAAAATAAAAAATTTAAAAATAAAATAAAACTCTAGCCCTAAACCCTATCCCCTAAAACTAACCCTACACCCTAAAACCCAAAACCCTAAACCCTAAAAAACCCTAAATCTTAAACTATAAACCCTAAAACCCTAAATCCTAAACTAACCCTAAACTCTAAAAAACCCTAAACCTTAAATCCTAAACCCAAAAACCTTAAACCTTAAACCCTAAATCCTTAATCCTAAACTAACCCTAAACCACCCTATAACCCTAAACCCTAAACCGTACAAGAATAAACCATAAACCATAAACCCTAAACTCAAAATTTTAAAACCTAAACCCTAAACCCTAAATCATAAACCCTAAACTATAAACCATAAACCCTAAACAATAAGCAACCATAAACCCTCAGACCCTAAACCCTAAACCCTAAACCCTAAACCCTAAAAAACCTAGACCCTAAAGCTTAAACACTAAACCCTAAACCTTAAACCCTAAACCCTAAATCCAAACCTTAAACCCTAAACCGTAAAAGCATAAACCCTAAAACCTTAAATCCTATACACTAAACCCTAAAAAAACTAAATAAAAATTAAAAATAAAAATATACTAAAATAATAAAAAATAAACTAAATAAACTAAATAAATCTAAACCTACTAGCATACTTAATTTTAAAAAAAATAATAAACCTTAAACACTAAACCCTAAATCCTACCCTAAACATGAAACCTTAAATCCTAAAACTAACATTAAACCCTAAACCCTAAACATACAACCCTAAACCAACAATCATAAACCCAAAACCCAAAACCCTAAACTAAAGTAAAAAACTTAAACTAAAATAAATAAACATAAAATAAATAAACTAAAATAAATAAAAATAAAAATAAACCTAAATAAAAATAAAAAAATAAAAAAAAACTAAAATAAATAAAATTAAACTAAATAAACCTAAACCTACTAGTTTACTTAATTTAAAAAAATTTTAAAAAATTTAAAATAAAAAACCCTACCCCTAAACCCTAAACCCTTAAACCAACCCTAAACCCTAAACCCTAAAACCCAAAACCAAAAAACCCAAAACCCTAAATCCTAAACCCTAAACCCTAAACCCTAAACCCTAAACCCTAAACCTTAAACCTTAAACCTTAAAAATCAAAAAAGCTAAACCTAAATAAAATAAAACCTAAAAATAAAATAAAAAAAAAACTTAAACCTAAATAAAATAAAAACCTAAACTTAAACTTAAACCTAAAAGTAAAATATAATATAAATAAAAACTAAACTAAAAATAAATAAATAAAAACCTAAACTAAACTAAAAAATAAAATAAACCAAAAAAACCTAAATAAAATAAATACTAAATGTAAAATAAAAATAAAATGAACCTAAAATAAAATGAAATAAAAACTGAATAAAAATCTAAACCTAAATAATAAACCTAAAAATATAACCTAAAAATAAATAAAAAAACTAAACCCTAAGCTAAAAAAAACTAAACTTAAAATAAAAATAAAATAAGCCTAAATCTAAACTAAAATAAATAAACCTAAACATAAAATAAACTAAATCTAAACCTACACCTAAACTAAATGAAATAAAATAAACTAAAAATAAACCTAAAGCTAAACTAAGAAATAAAACCTAAAAATAAACCTAAAATAAAAACCTAATACCTAAACCTAAAAATAAAAGCTAAACCTAAAGAATAAAACAAAAATAAAACTAAACTAAAAAATAAACTTAAACTTAAACCTAAAATAGAATTTAAAAATAAAATAAAAATAAAAAACCTAAACCTAAACCTAAACAGAAATAAAAAACCTAAATTAAATTAAATAATCCTAAAATAAATAAACTAAACTAAATATAATATAAAAAAACTTAAAGAAAAAATAAAATAAACTAAATAAACCTAAACCTACTTGTTTACTTAATTTAAAGAAAAAAACAAAAAAACCTAAAATTAACCCTAAACCCTAAATGCTAAAACTAACCCTAAACTCTAGCCCTAAACCCTAAACCCTAAAACTAAGCCTAAACCCTAAACTCAAAACCGTAAAACCCAAAGCCCAAAACCCAAAACCCTAAACCCTAAACCATAAAACCCACAACACTAGACCCTAAACCCTAAACCCCAAACCCTAAACCCTAAACCATAAAACCTAAACCTTAAACCCTAAAAACGTAAAAACCTAAACTTAAACTAAAAAAAATGTAAAAAATAAAATAAATAAAAAACACAAACCTAAATAAAATAAAATAAAAAACTAAACCTATACCTATACTTATACCTAAACCTAAAAATAAAATAAATAGAAAATGAAAACTAAACTAAAATAAAATAAATTAGAACTTAGACTAGACTAAAAACATAAAATAAACCTAAAAATAAAAAGCCTAAATAAAATTTAAACTAAACATAAAAAACCTAAAATAAAAAACTAAAACCTAAACCTAAAAAAATAAAATAAAAACCTAAACCTAAACATAAAAATAAAAAATAAAACCTAACCCTAAAAAATAAAATAAAAATAAAACTAAACTAAAGAAATAAACATAAAACTAAACCTAAACCTAAAAAATAAATTAAAATAAAAAACCTAAACTAAAGTAAATAAACCAGAAATAAATAAATTAAACTAAATGAAAATAAAAAATAAACCTAAACCCTAAATCCTAAATCCTAAACAAGAAACTCTAAACCCCAAAACTAACCCTAAATCTATAACCCTAAACCCTAAACCCTAAAAACCTTAACCTAAACTAAATAAAATGTAAAAATAAAATAAATAAATAAAACCTAAACCTAAATGAAATAAAAACATAAAATGAAATAAAAACCAAAACTATAACCTAAACCTATACCTAAACCTAAACCCTAAAAAAATCTTAAACCCTAAACACGAAACCTTAAACCTTAAAACTAACACTAAACCCTAATCCCTAAACTTACAACCCTAAACCAACAACTCTAAACCCAAAACCCTAAACCCTAAACCATAAACACTAAACCCAAAACCCTAACACTAACACTAAATTGTAAACCCTAAACCCTGAACCCTAAACTCTAAAACCCTAAACCCTATACCCTAAACTAACCTTAAACCCTAAAAACCCTAAAGCCAAAACCCTAAACCTTAAGCCCTATACCCTAAACTAACCCTAAATCCTAAGCTAACCCTAAACCCTAAACCCTAACCCTAAACCAAAAACCCTAAAATCAAAAACCCTAAAACCCTAAACCTTAAACACTAAACCCTTAACCTAAAAATCTAAAAACCCAATCTTAAACTAAATAAAAAAACTTAAACCTAAATAAAATAAAAAATATAAACTAAAACCTAAACCTAAACCTAATAAAAATAAAATAAAATAAAATGAATATAAAGTTAAACTAAATTTAAAAAATTAACTATCCCTAAGAATAAAAAACCCTAAGGTGGAGGCAACGGTTATCACAATGGTGGTGGGGGATCTGGAGCTGCTGGTGGATATGGAGGTGGTGGTCAGAGCAGTGGTGGTTATGGAGGCGGGAGGACCGATAGAGGTTAAAGTCATGGTGATGGTAGAAGGAGAGATCGGGGATATGGTGGTGGATCTTGCTACTCGAGAAGCCAGGGTAGTTCTAATGGGAACTAAAGAAACTAAAGAACAGGCCATCCGATCTGCTGTTTATGGAACCATGTCTTTATAGTAGAGATGGTTCTAGTTATCTAAGGTTTTTTATTTTCTCTATGCATGCCCATTTTTTTATCAATGTTGTCACTTGTGTCTTAGAAAACTTGGTGTCTTACTTGGTTGATGAAATCGAAAAGAAGAAATGTTGAATTTCAATTTGTTCTCTGTTAAAAAAATAGCCAAAAATCCTAAACCCTAAACTAAAACCTGAACCCTAAACCTAAAACTTATACTCTAAACTCTAAAAACCCTAAACCGTAAACCCTAAACCCTAAAATCCTAAACCCTAAACCCTAAGCCCTAAACCCTAAAATCTAAACCCTGAACCCTATATCCTAAACCTTAAACCCCAAACCCTAATCTCTTATCGCGAAGCCCTAAAGAAACCCTAAACCCTAAACCAAAAACCCAAAAAAGCCAAAAACGAAAAGCTAAACTAAATAAAACCTAAAAATAAAATAAATAAAAAAACCTAACCCAAAAATATTTAAAAAACAAAACCTAAACCAAACCCAAATCCCAAACCCAAACCCAAAGAAAAAAAAATAAAATAAAAACTAAAGAAGAATAAAATAAATAAAAACCTAAACTAAATTAAAAAATAAAAAACCTAAATAAAATAGAACTAATCCTAAAATAAAAATAAAATAAACCTAAAAATAAAATAAAATAAAAACTAAATAAAAATCTAGACCTAAAAAATAAATTTAAAAATAAATAAAAAATAAAACTTAAACCCTGAACTAAAAAAAAACCTAAACCTAAAATAAAAATAAAATAAACCTAAACCTAAACTAAAATAAGTAAATCCCAAACCTAAACTAAATAAAATAAAATAAACTAGAAATAAACCTAAACCTAAACTAAAAAATAAAACCTAAACAAAACCTAAAATAAAAACTTAAAAACTAAACCTAAAAAAATAAAATAAAAGTTTAAACCTAAACCTAAAAATAAAAAAAAACCTAAACCTAAAAAATAAAATAAAAATAAAAATAAACTAAAAAATAAACCTTAACCTAAACCTAAACCTAAAAAATAAACTAAAGTAAAAAACCTAAACTCAAATAAATAAACCTAAAATAAATAAACTAAACTAAATAAAAATAATAATAAACCTAAATAAAAATAAAATATAAAATAAACTAAAATAAATAAAAATTAAACTAAAGAAACCTAAACCTACTTATTTAATTAATTTCAAAAAAATTAAAAAAATTAAAAATAAAAAACTCTACCCCTAAACCCTAAACACTAAACCCTTAAACCAACCTTAAACCATAAACCCTGAAACCCTAAAACCCAAAACCCAAAAAACCCTAAACCCTAAACCCTAAACCCTATACCCTAAAAGCCAAAACCCTAAACCCTAAACCCCAAACCCTAAACCCTAAACCCTAAACCTTAAACCTTAAAAACCTAAAACCTAAACATAAACAAAAAAAAAACTTAAAAATAAAAGAAATAAATAAAACCTAAACCTAAATAAAATAAAATAAAATAAAAACCTAAACTTAATCCTAAACCTAAAAAATATAATATAAATAAAAACTAAACTAAAATAAAATAAATTAAAACTTAAACTAAACTAAAAAATAAAATAAACCTAAATAAAATAAAATAAAATGAACCTAAAATAAAATGAAATAAAAATTAAACAAAAATCTAAACCTAAAAAATAAACCTAAAAATAAAACCTAAAAATAAATAAAAAAAGTAAACCCTAAACTTAAAATAAAAATAAAATAAGCCTAAATCTGAACTAAACTAAATAAACCTAACCTAAACATAAAATAACCTATACCTAAACCTAAACCCAAACCTAATGAAATAACATAAACTAAAAATAAACCTAAACCTAAACTAAGAAATAAAACCTAAAAACAAACCTAAAATAAAAACCAAAAACCTAAACCTAAAAATAAAAGCTAAACTTTAAGAATAAAATAAACATAAAACTAAACTAAAAAATAAACCTAAACTTAAACCTAAAAAATAAAATAAAAATAGAACAAAACTAAATAGTAGACCTAAACCTAAACCTAAACCCAAAAAATAAACTAAAATAAAAAACCTAAACTAAAATAAATAATCCTAAAATAAAAATGCTAAACTAAATAGAATATAAAAAAAGTTAAATAAAAAATAAAATAAACTAAAATAAATAAAAATAAACTAAATAAACCTAAACCTACTTGTTTACCTAATTTTTTTTTAAAAAAAAATCTAAAACTAACCCTAAACCCTAAACCATAAACCGTAAACGCTAAAACTAACCCTAAACTGTAGCCCTAAACCCTAAACCCTAAAACTATCCCTAAACCCTAAACCCAAAACCCTAAAACCCAAAGCCCAAACCCCTAAACCCGAAACCCTAAATCCTAAAACCTACAACCCTAGACCCTAAACCCTAAATCCTAAACCTTAAACCCTAAAACCTACAACTCTAGACCCAAAATACTAAACCCCAAACCCTAAACCCTAAACCCTAAAACTAAAACCTTAAACCCTAAAAACCTAAAAACCTAAACCTAAACTAAAAAAAATAAAAATAGAATAAATAAAAAAACCTAAACCTAAATAAAATATAAAAATAAAATAAAATAAAAAATTAAACCTGTACCTATACCTTTACCTAAACGTAAAAATAAAATAAAATAGAAAATAAAAACTACACTAAAATAAAATAAATTAAAACTCGGACTAAACTAAAGAAATAAAATAAACCTAAAAATAGAAAACCTAAATAAAATTTAAAATAAACATAAAAAACTTAAAGTAGAAAGCTAAAACCTAAACCTAAAAAAATAAAATAAAAACCTAAGCCTAAACATAAAAATAAATAATAAAACTTAACCCTAAAAAATAAAATAAAAATAAAACTAAACTAAAAAAATAAACATAAACCTAAACCAAAACCAAAAAATAAACTAAATAAATAACCTAAATGAAAGTAAATAAACCAAAAATAAACTAAACTAAACTAAATAAAAATGAAAAATAAACCTAAACCCTAAATCTTAAATCCTATAACATAAACTCTAAACGCCAAAGCTAACCCTAAATCTACAATCCTAAACCCTAAACCCTAAAAACCTTAACATAAACTAAATAAAACCTAAAAATAAAATAAATAAATAAAACCTAAACCTAAATAAAATAAAAACATAAAATGAAATAAAACCAAAACTAAAACCTAAACCTATACCTAAACCTAAACCTAAACATAAACCTAAAAAACTAAATAAATAATTATACCTAAAAATAAAACTAAAAATAAATAATAAATAAAACCTAAACCCTAAACTAAAAAAAATGTCAACCTAAAATAAAAACAAAATAACCCTAAATTAAAATAAAAAATAAACTTAAAACTAAAATAAGCTAAACCTAAACCTAGAACTAAACTAAATAAAATAAGATAAACTAAAATTAAACCTAAACCTAAACTAATACATAAAACCTAAAAATAAGCATAAAACTTAAACTTAAAAAAATAAAATAAAAACCTATACCTAAACCTAAAAGTAAAAAATAAAACTTAAACCATAAAAATAAAATAAAAATTAAACTAAACTAAAAAATAAACATAAACCTAAACTTAAACCTAAAAAATAAACTAAAATAAAAAAAACCTAAACTAAAATAAATAAACTTAAAATAAAAAAAACTAAAATAAAGAAAAATAAAATAAACCTAAATAAAAATAAAAAATAAATAAATAAAAATTAAACTAAATAAACCCAAACATACTAGTTTACTTAATTTAAAAAATAATAAAATAAAATAATAAATAATAAATAAAAAAGCCACTACCCTAAATCCAAACCCTAAAACTAACCTTAAACCCTAAACCCTAAACCTTCAACCCTAAAGCTTACACTCTAAAACCCTAAACCCAAAACCCAAAACCCAAAACCTAAAACTCTAAAACCCTAAAATGTAAACCTTAAACCCTAAACCCTAAAATCTATAACCTTGAACCCTAAACCCTAAACCCCAAACCCTAAATCCTAAACCCTAAATCCTAAACCCTAAAAACCTAAACCTAAACTAAATAAAATTTAAAAATAAAATAAATAAAAAATATAAATCTAAATAAAATAAAATAAAAACTTAAACTAAAACTAAAACCTAAACCAAAACCTAAACATAAAAATAAAATAAAATAAAATAAATAAAAACTAAACTAAAAGAAAATAAATAGAAACCTAAACTAAACTAAAAAAAATTAAAATAAACCTAAAAATAAAAAACCTAAATAAAAAGAAAAATTAAACTTAAAACAAAATAAAATAAACCTAAAATAAAAACCTAAAACCTACACCTAAAGACATAAAATAAAAACCTAAATATAAACCTAAAAATAAAAGATAAACCCTAAACCCTAAACCCAAAACCCAAAAAACTTAAAACTAACCTTAAACCCTAGACCCTAAACTGACAACACTAACCCTAAACCCCAAACCCTTAAAAATACTAAACCTTAAGCCCTAAATCCTAAAAACCTTAACCTAAATTAAACATAACCTAAAAAATAAAATAAATAAAAAAACTTAAACTTAAATAAAATAAAAACCTAAACTAAAATTGAT
This sequence comes from Cymbidium sinense, assembly GCA_021442155.1. Classification (NCBI taxonomy): domain Eukaryota; kingdom Viridiplantae; phylum Streptophyta; class Magnoliopsida; order Asparagales; family Orchidaceae; genus Cymbidium; species Cymbidium sinense. Next base: position 322,970,653 of record CM038214.1, on the reverse strand, counting down.
ACCCAATCTTAAAATAAACAAAACCTAAACCTAAAAAATAAATAAACAAGATAAAATAAACCTAAACTAAACTAAAAAATTAAAACTTAAAAAATAAAATTAAAACCTAAAATAAACCTAAAAAAAATAAAATAAAACCTAAATAAGAAAACCCTAAACCTAAACCCTAAAATCCCTAAACCATAAATCTAACCCATAAACCCTAACTAAACCCTAAAACCCTAAAAACTTAAAACCTAAAAACCCTAAACTAAACCCTAAACCCTAACTAACTAAACCTGAACCCTAAATCTTGAACCCAGACTCTAAACTAAACCCTAAACCTTAAAAACCCTAAACCCTAAACCATAAATACTAAACCCTAAACCCTAAACCTAAAACTATAAACCCTAAACCCTAATCCCCTAAACCCTAAACCCTAAACCCTAAACCCAACCTAAACCCTAAACCCTAAACCCTAAACCCTAAACCCCAAACCCTAAACACTAAACCCTGAAACTCTAAACTTTAAACCTTAAACCCTAAACCTTAAATCCTACAACCTTGAACCCTAAACACCCAAACCCTGAACCCTAAACCTTAAACCGTAAACCCTAAACCCTAAACCCTAAACCCTAAAAACCTAACAACCTAAACCTAAACTAAATAATAAATACTTAAAGAAACCCTAAACCTAAATAAAATAAAATAAATAAAATAAAATAAAAGCATAAATTAAAACCAAAACCTAAACCTAAACTTAAACCTAAATCGAAACCTAAAATTAAAATAAAATAAAAAATAAACACTAAACTAAAATAAAATAAATAGAAACCTAAACTATACTAAAACATAAAATAAACCTAAAAATTAAAAACCTAAAAAATAAAAGAAAAACCTAAACCTAAAAATAAAAATAAAACCTGGATAAATTAAAAAATAATCCTTAAACCCTAAACCCTAAACCTACAATACTTAACCCTAAACCTTATACCCTAAATCTTAAAAAATACTAAACCCTGCACTCTAAACCCTGAAAACCTTAACCTAAACTAAATAAATCCTAAAAATAAAATAAATAAAAAACCTATAGCTAAATAGATAAAATAAAATAAAATAAAATAAAACCTAAACTAAAACCTAAACCTAAAAAGTAAATAAAATAAAAAATAAAAATAAACCAAAATAAAATAAATAAAAACCTAAACTAAACTAAAAAATAAAATAAGCCTGAAAATAAAAAATTTAATTAAAATAAAAACTAAATGTAAAATGAAATAAAATAAACCTAAAATAAAATAAAAACTAAATAATAACCTAAACCAAAAAAATAAACCAAAAAATAAAACCTAAAAAAAGTAAAAATAAAACCTAAACCCTAAACTAAAAAAAAACCTAAACCTAAAATAAACCTAATCCTAAACTAAAATAAACTAAACTAAAATAAATAAAACCAAAACCTAAACCTAATCCTTAAACTAAATAAAATAAAATAAACTTAAAATTAACCTAAACATTGTGTATAACTTCTAATATTTTATTGTTTATACTAAGTTTATGATTTTTTATCTTAAGCAATAACTTGTGATGTGATATGCAATATAATATAATATAATATGTTATAGTGTATTATAATATAGGATGCCATAACATAGCGTATCATCATTTATTATAGCATACTATTGTGTATAACTACTTATTGTTTAGCATATTTTAGTTTGTTATAGTATGAAGTAGTAGAGTTTGTACTGGTATAATTCATAAAAATATTGATTTATGGGCTGATATGATGGGATTTGGCCAAATTTAAGGTATTCTTTAGGGAATATCATTGGGGGTGTGCTATGGTGTGTCATTTAATCAAAAGAATGGAATTTTGCATTCAAAATGAAAGTTCAGTTTTCAACAAAATTTTATAAAGTTTGTGCTTAAAGTGATTCATTTTAACGTGTACTATAAGATGATATATTATATGAAAGCATATTAAAATATAATGTACATAATAATATAACTTCACATATATATGAATGTGGTGGTGTTACTAAATGTTATTGTACATTTTAGTATGTTTTACTTTTGTTATAATACATTGGGTCAAAACTCACAAAAATGTTAATTTGAAGGTTGAGATGGAAGAATTTGACCAAATTCATAGCACACACAAAGAAGCAACACCAAAATTATGCTATTTTATACCATTTTCAATAAAAAAAATAACAATTTTTCATCCGAAATGAACATTATTCATATTTTTAGAAAAGTTTGTTATTTGTTCCTTTTAAGTGATTCTAATGAGGTGTAATGTTAGACAATATATTATATTATAAAAAAATATAATATAACATCATATATTATAATAAATATAGTGTGTTAATTCACACTATAATATATTTAGCATGATATTTTATAGTTAGTTTGAGCTTGCACCATCACAAATCATAAAATGTTGATTACAATGTTAAGATAATGTAATTTGAACAAATACGTTGTTATGCATTTGGTTGAAGTATTAAAGGTGTGCATAAGAGAAGAAATAAGATTTGATGAGAATTCCATGTAAAGGACATGGAGGGAGATCCACTAGGGGATCACACATGCATTAGACATGACATGTAAGGGGTCTATGTAGAGGGCATAGAAGAATAAAATCTGCTAGGGGTAAGGTTTAAATTTCATTTGATTATATAATTTATGGAAAGAAGATCTACTAAGGATAAGAATCTATAAACCACTGGGGATTAAGATCAAATCGACTTTAATTTGTTTTATTTTAATTGATGTGGAGGCATATCTGCTAGAGATATGGGCTCGAGTCTACTAGGGATTGGGTATATGAACCTTCCATTAGGAAAGCAAGTTCAGGCTATTCGTTGGTGATTGGGATTTGAGTTTGATTTCATAGATTTGTTTGGGGATGTATCCGCTAGGGGTAAGAGTTTGGTTGGATATTCTTGATTTATACTCTTCTAGGGGCGTTGGTTTAATTTGGCTCCATTGGGGAGGTCAGTTTTGAATTTGATTTATTTGCTTATTTTATTTATATATGATTTGGGCTCCACTTGGGAGAACGGTGTGATTTAACTCCACTGAGGAAAAATTAGATTGGGTTTAATTTAATCTAAGTTAATGTATAGACCTTGTCAGTGTGAGATGGACCCATTGAGAAGGGGCTATATCAGCCTTGACCTACCAAAGATTTACAAATCCAAAGGGATAGTCTACCAAATATGGCTTAGAGCTAGCCAACCTAAGGGGTTGTCTTTCGGTATGCAACGGTTGTGCTAGGAAGAAGGTGTAGCAGAATTACATCTTCTAAAGTGAGGAAAACCAGGGTGAGTCGTTGGATGAACAAGAATCAAAGACCTTGGGTGACTAAAGTGAATGCCACTGGGGACTTATGTCAACTCAAAAGTAGTCAGGATTAATTTTATCTTAAATTTATATGATTTAATATGGTTTGTTTGGTTTAGTTTAATTTTGAATTGAGGGCATATTCACAGGGATGTGAGCTTGGTCAAATTTGATAAGTTCAATTGTCGGTGTGCGATGGACCCACTAAGAATAAGCTAGATCAAACTTGTCCTATCTTAGATTTACAAATCCAAAGGGATAGTCTACTCACCATGGGATAGGGCTCGCCAACCTAAGGGGTTGCCTTTCAGTGTGCAATGGCTGTGCTAGGAAGAAGGTGCAATAGACTTACATCTTCTAAAGCAAGGAACAACTACTGGGGTGACCTGTTGGTAGCACAACAAATCAAACCTGACATAGGGGATACTACTGAGTGAATGTCATTGGGGACTTATATCAACTCAAGAGTATTCAGGTGATTCCTATGGGGAGTTTTGTTGGCACTACCCTAAAGATAGGATGCCTGCTTGGGAAAAAGTATCTCTATGGGTGTCCTCTTAATCCATAAGTGAATATATTTTTTGTTTATATGTTTGCGTGGACCCTATTGGTGTGCGTGGGACCACACTAAGAAGGTGCTATGCCGGCCTTGACTTATCTCAAGTTTACTGGATAAAGGCAGAATCTGTACATCCATTGGATGAATTCTCCAACCACATCGGTGGTTACTGGAAAGGGGAACTGTCCAATCCGATAGTAACCCGGGTAGTGGCTAAATGGGATCGTAAAGGATGTTATGCAAATATAGTGCCCACAGGGGAGGTGTTGCTAGGGGCGTTACCCTGAGCCCTAGAAAAGAAAGAATATAAGTGTACAGTGGCCAACTCAATAAGAAAGCATAGAAGACTTACATCTGCCATGAGTGGTGTATCCTAAGGTGCGAGAACCAACCAACCTAAGGTGTATCCATCAGCATGAGTGGTGGATCCATCAGTATAGTGAGAACCAACCAACCTAAGGTGTCCATCGGTGTGCAACTATAATATTGAAAGAAAGCATGTAGGCTTACAACTTTCCAAGTGGAACTGATCATCAGGATAGTCTGTCGATGATGGGACAGATGCTATTTGAGATAGAGCGACTACTAAGGGGGAGCCCTGAGGAAGGACTGGACCCAAACTTGAAGTAGTAAGGAGTGAAGTAGCCGCTTGGGGACTTATCCTAAACCTCAAATATACTCGACCCAGTCAGTGCAAGAAAGCTAATCCAAGAAGAAAGTGTAGCAAACTCACATCCTCTTAAATGAAACCAACTTAAGGTAGCCTATTGGCCATGTGGTAAGCCCTACCAAACTAACAAGGCTCTCGTCAGTGAGCAATGGCCAAGTAAAGAAGGAAAGAATAATAAACTTACATCCTCCAAAGAAAGAAGGCAACTAGGGTGATACACTAGCAAGGTAGCACGTTAGCCTGACCTAGAGTAGCTACTAAGTGAGTTCTGCTGAGGGTGTTATCTCAGCTTGAATCATTTTAGCTTTATACAAACCTTCAAGCTTTTCTAACTGTAACTTGGCGTTCTACTCTATTGTGATCTTGCTACCACAACTATCCTTAGTGATGGGAGTTGGACTTCTAATGGTAGAAAAACTTAGGACCCATACACTAAGGAGAAAGGAGTAGACTGAGTTGGAGTTCTATATGTGGTGCGGTAGGCCCACAAGACTTCAACTAACTGCTCATGCCACTATCACTTGTTATTGTCGAGTATCTTCTTCAGTATTTGGATGAGAGTCTTTTTGAAGGCTTCTGCTAAGCCATTTACCTTCAAGTAGATAATGGTAGAATATCTCTAATCTATAATGTGTCTTCGGGCAAAGTTATTAATCTCGGTGCTCTTAAATGCAATACCATTATCAAATATAATTCATTGAGGCACTCTGAACCTATATATGAGATGGTTCCTAAAAAACTTATGCACATACTGAGCTGTGACCTCTTTGAGTGGAATCGCCTTTGCCCATTTGGAAAAGTAGTCAGTAGCCGTTAAGATGAATCGTTGACCCTTACAAGAAGGTGGATCAATCAGACCCACTAAGTTGGTACCCCAACAATCGAATGGCCATGAGGCTAGTGTAAGATGTAGAATGTTGGGTGATTGGTGTAGGACCACACCATGTATTTGACATTGGAGGTATCGCCTAGCCGTATCCATGCAATCTTTGATCATCAAAGGCCAGTAATATTCTATTCTCTTGATCTTGGTTTTCATCTTCGGACCAGATTAGTTGGCTCCACATAATCATGAGTGTACCTTAGTCATGATCTTATGGGCTTTGTGCTTGTCTAAATAATGTAACCACATATGATCGAAAGACTGTCGGTACAAGACACCATCCACAAGAGCATAGAAAAATGCTCTCTACTTCATCTGATGGGTTTGGGACTTCTCTTGAGGTAGTTATCCTTTATTTAGGTAATCCATGAATGGTTGCCTCTAATCTAACTCCTCGTCCTTCTTGGCAATGGAAACCTCCCCTTCATGAGAGTACTTTTTGATGAGTTCAATATCAATAAGGGATAAGACTTATCTATTTTGGACCTTTATTGATATGGACTCATCCTTCGGACATGCCAACTCCTTTGCAAGCTTGGCTAAAGCATATGCTACGGTGTTCTCTCCTCAAGGAATCTTATAAATGGTAACCTCTAGGTGGGCCAAGAACTCCACAGTGTACTTATGGTGGTGATGGAGCTTGGGCTTTATAATCTTATAGGACCCAGTGATTTGGTTGATAACAAGTTAAGAATCCTTGAAGATGTTGATGTTCTAGATGCTTAGAGTAAAGGCTAACTCTAGACTGGAAATCAGAGCCTCATATTCGGCTTTGTTGTTGGTGTAAGGATTGGACAGGAGATATGAGAATCTCATCACATCATAATTCAGAGTTAAGAGAACTATTCCTACCCATACCTTTCTTGGAATAGTAGATTATGGTTCTTCTTCTCTTTGAGAGGAAGTCGCACCATCAAAGTACATCTCATAGTAGTGAATTTTAGTATCCCCTAAGTTCATGATTTATTCATCGGGGTGATCATCACTAACCAGAGAGTCAACAAGAAGTGGGTGTGCTACTAAGAAATTCAATAGCACTTATCCTTTCATTTCACAGAGGGGTACGAAGATAATGTCAAAGAGGACCATGGACCGTCGTGCCAATCATCTGGATAGCATCGACTGTGTCATGAGTTACTATAATGGAATGATCTTAGAGATTAAGTTTACCTTATGAGAAAGCATGTAGTGCTATAGCTTTTGGGATGCAAAGATTAAAGCTAGGCAATGCTTCTCAATGGGTGGAAAATTAGCCTCAATAGGATTAGAGGATAGCTAAGGTAGTAGAGTGTGTTTCCCTTCCCTTTGTCATTGGCTTGGGCCAACAAAATACCAAGGGAGTCATCTAACACAACAGTGTAAAGTATCAATGACTATCTCGAGATAGGGGCTACTAGAACTGATGGCGTTATCAGGTAATGCTTGATGTCTTTGAAGGCATGCTCACACTTATCATCCCATTTGAACTTGGCATCCTTTCTAAGAAGTGCTGAGAATGGCTGACATCTTCTTGATAGGTTGGAGATAAAGCATCTTAGATATGCCAAACCTTGGAATGATCTGAGTTGAGTTAAACTTTTAGGGGGAGGAATTTCTAATATTACCTTGATCTTCTCTAGATCAATTTTAATTCTCTTATGTCAGGCAACAAACCTAAGAAATTTCCCTGAAGTTACTCTAAATGCACACTACAAGGGGTTCATTTTGAGGTTAAATTATCTTAACTTATCAAAAACTACTCTCAAGTCAAATAAATTGTTTTCATTTTCTATACTTTTGATAATGAGATCATCAACATAGCACTCGACTTGATGATGAATGAGTTCATTGAAAATTTGAGTCATAGCCGATATGTAAGCGACATTTTATGGCGAAGGCGTGACCTTATAGTAATAGATTTCAATCGGGGTTTTAAAAGCAATATTTCTATCATCTTTAAGGTCCATCTCTATTTGGTTATATCTAGATGAGTCATCCATTTAAGAGAAGACTGCATGAGATGAGGAAATGTCTACCATCAGCTTCATGATTGGTAGTAGAAATTCATCTTTTGTACACGCTTTATTTAAATCCCTAACCTCGATGCATATAAGAATTTGGCCAATCTTTTTCTTCACTAGGATGATGTTGGCTTAGGTATTTTTCTTTTGATGTGACATCGATCAATTTCTTAACTTCATAAATGAGCTATTATTCTATGTCTAATCGCATGCATCTAAGAGCTTGCTTGATAGGGTTAGCAGTATGCTCTATAACTAGTTTATGGACCGCTACGTCAGGAGCCAATGCAGGAATCTCTTCATAACTTCATACAAAGCAGTCCTTAAACTTAGTCAGTAGCCCAACTAAGTCATTGGTTTCAATTTCATTCAATAAAGAACTGATGTATGTCGAGCATGGATCTTCTTCAATTCCTAAGTTGATTTCCTTGAGCTCGTTCATGGTTGACTTGATCTCTTCTTCAAACTTTGGTGGTGCATCTTTGACTTCAAAATCATCTAGATCATCTAAAGTTTTTAAGCACAACTCCTCATATGAGTTAATGTGATTTTAAAAGAACCTATCAAATTCTAAATGATCGGTGATGACTATGCTGTAATTGTCATCATCGATTGGACCCACTGTACCGAATCTTAGTCTTGGTCTTGATTGAGAGCTTTTGCATTTGTTCTTCCATATTCTTTCTGAATAGTTTGACTTGTGCTTTGATGAAGTATGTGAGATTAACCCATTCTTTGCTAAATTATGAACACAAGGCAAGTACCAATCAAAAGGTAATTCTATTAAATCTTTATATGAATCATCCTCAAGTTCTACATCAACATCTTGACTTGAGGATGATGCTCTTAGAAAGAACCTCTAAGTCTTCACACCTGTGGATGACTTAGGGGCTTCTTTAATTACTAAAACCTCAACTTTTTGAGAGGAAAGTGGGGCTAGAGCTAAGGTTCCCAACTGATGCCTAACTATTTTACATATAGACTTTGATACACTTATGCTTTACTTTGGAACCTGATCTTCATCACTATCTAGCTCAAGTGTCACCTCTAAGGGAATCTACTACTAAGATACATTCAATTAAATTCATAAATATAAATGAAATCTATAATCATCAAGCCAAACCAAAATCAACTCAAGTCAAACCCAACTAAACCCTTTTGACTTCAAATGTTCAAATGAACCAAAACTCATTTGAACCCAAGCTAATTGCAATTGAATTTCAACTAAATTAATCTCAACTAAAACAAACTCAACCCAAAATCAAGCCAACTAAACCCAATTGGTCCACTTGACCCAAAGTGGCTAACTTGACCTATTTGAGCCAAGTTCTGATCCTACCTAAATTGGATTGAACCAAGCCCATTAAAACCTCCCATAATGATTGTTGATCACCCTATGTTGATCAATTATCACAAATTGGATCAAACCAAGTCAACTTGGTCATTTGATCAAGTCAACCCCTTAACCCATATGAACCCAAACTATCTAGATTGGAACCTATGCCAAATCCCTTGAAACCAATGATTCATACCAAATCAAAATCAATATTTGAATATGACTTGGCTTGAATTGAGTCAAACCAAACCCAATTGGCCCTCTTGACCCAAGTTGACCCAAATTGACCTAATATATCAAATTATGTCAAATCAAAATATAAACCAAATTGATTGCAACCAATGGCTCAAGTTCATTCCAAATTGATTATTTAACTTAACCAAAGCCATGATTAGACCTAATTGAACCCAATTGACCTACTTGCCCAAATTAACCTAAAGGGTCAAGTTGCCTAAATCAAAACCAAATCCAAATTAATTGAAACCAAAGCCTATAATCATCTTCAATTGGTCAACTAAACCCAAATCAACACCCAACCCAAGCCAATTTGGCCAATGTGGTCAAATTATTCATCTAACCCATTTGACACAAATGAATTCAAATGAGCCAAAATCAAATCTAAGCCAAACTAAACCAAACCAATTAAACCAAAACATCCCAAATGATCATATGAACTTCACCAAACTCTTGGTTTGATCCAATTTGACCAACTAGTCAACTTGACCCAACCTAACTAAATTTGACATAAATGAGTCAAATTGATCCAAACCTAACCATATCATCTCCAATTGACTTGAAATTTGGGCTAACCCACTTTTAGCTAATTTCAAATATTCCCAAATAAAATCTAATGTCAAATGATCATTCTACCCTTAGGTCAAGGGCATCACATGAGACAAATCACCCATGTAAGTGGTCATTTCCATTTCGTGAGTAGTTAGTACTCTCCCAATAGTCCATCTAGGTGCCTAGGACACTACCCAACCTGACCCAAGGGGTGGTTTGGTCAGCAATGACCCATGGGAGGTGAAATCACCTCACCCTCCCCATCAGAGCAATTGGAATCCATAAGACACCCATGATTCCTCCCTGGAAGCCACCTCCACACCTTCAACCAACCATGCTGAGCCAACTCACGTCCTCCCTGCCACCCATAACTCCTTGAGATGGTCGTACTTCCACTAAAAGCCAAACCCGATCCCACCATCCGATCAAGAGGAAGGGGTTATACACCCCCTTATTTTCACTCAAACACACACACACACACACAAATCATTCTTCAGAGCCCTAGCTACCCAACACAAGCTGCTAGGGCCATTCCCTAAGCTCCCAAGCTTAGTCCTCGATTGAAAAATGCCATTCCCGTCCATCTCAAAATATGACACTCCCATTTCTGACCTAACTTCCCCATTTCTTCATCAAGCTCAAATTAACTTAGCACGCATCTTCTTTAAGCCTCGTCAAGTAAGAATGAATAATCTCCCGAGCTTCTCGAACACTGGAGGTAAGACTTTGATCAAAATTGAGCTCCAAATCATCGATTCTTGGCCTTCCCAGGGAACATCGAGGAATTCATCCAATTGCTGGTCAATAGGGCTTCATCTCCACTAGATGAAGCTTCCTCAATTGTTCAAGCCACTGGTCTTAAGCTTTTGCAAGGTATGCTTCCGAATCAAATCCTTAGTCAAAAATGGGTTGGAGCTTTTTGAAGAAAACTTGCATCTCATGTGATCTTGACCATTGGATCTCCTCCGATCGATGTCAAGAAGGTGTGGGATCCTTTTGGAGTTGATCCGAGCTTAGGTAAGCTCGGATCAAGTGAGCAATGGTGGACAGACTCCATTCTCCCTCACTCATGTGATGTTAAATCATGCAAAGTTTGTTCCATGTGATCAGAATTGACAGTCATGATTAGATCGACTAGATCGATCTAATTTAATCCTATTAACCAGTAGGATTAATCATAGCCATCTGATTTTAGATTGGGTGGCAGACAAGAAAGCACATTCGTCGCCGCCACATAGGCATTGAGTCAGAAAAATTTTAAGTAGCCAATCCTACGGTGCCATGTGGAAAGCATGCCGCATCAGCGCGCCATGTGGCGCCTACAGGATTAGGCTTAATTAATCATTTTTAATGCCTGAAACTTCTAAAAATCATAAAAAAAAATATAGAGAAATAAAAAAAATCAAATAAATACTCATTTTAAAATTATTTTAGAGAAGAATTAATTAAAAATGATCTTAACTAATTTTAAATAGTAATTAAAATTTAATTACAAAATTAATTAGCTTAATTACTCTTTAATTACTTGAGAAATTAATCTAAAATTTTGTGGGTTAATTTAATGGGATAACCTCTGCCTCCCATGATTTTATTAGGATTTATTGCTCAACTAATTAGGAAAATTGACTAATTAAACCTTAACTACTTTTTTAAGTTAATTAATTATTAATTAATCCCATGAACAGTAATAAATTAGTTAATTAAGTTTATTAATCATTTTTCAACAGTAAGTGAACTAAGGAATAGGGTTGGGACCCCTTTCCTTAAGATCATTTCACCCTTTTTTAAAATGAAATTAATTAAGATTTACCTAATTAATTAAATCACTTAATCAAAGTAAAATCATAATCACATCAGACCTTAATTAATTAAATCATGGGGTAGATCTTTAGGTGTTTAATAACCTAAAAGATTTTAATGAAATATGGTTAGTCACATGTGTGGAAAACCATAGAGTAATTAATTAAGTCCTTAATCTAATTAACTATTAATCATGAGCCAATTGCATTTAGGCCCCTTTTATTTTCTAGGATCATTGCAAGTTTATTTTCCATGCATATCATGTTGGCTCATAATTATTTATTTATTATTTTAAGGTGGCATAAGTAAGGATACTTAATTCATCTAATTAAGGGTTCAACCTAATTAACCCATAAAATCAACTTAATTATATTTCCTTAAATTAAATCAAAGCAGTAATGTGGGAATGTGTTTAAAATAACAAGTGATGATTTCTCTTCTATTCTTTAAATCAAATCAAATTCAAAACTTAATTAATAAATAAGCTTTGATTTGCTTTAAATAATCTTATTTATTTGGATTGTCCTTAAGAACTAGTTTGGTTGAATGAATCTCATGCTTATATTTGATTGTCCTCTTTCCAATCATGTTAAACTTGGTATGTCATTTCAATTCATGCATCCATCTTTTTATAATCAAGTAAAATAAAATGGATTTCCTTTATGTAAGCTTGCATGTGTTGATTTAATTTAATATATGCATGGCTATTATCACCATTAAATCCAAATGTACTTTTCATAGCTTATAAATGAATAATAATATGTGTTATGATGCTAGTTATAAATACATAAGAAATGCATTCTTTATAGCTTAAGTGTATGAATGTTGAGTTCTCTTTCCTCTATTCAAGTGTTGATTTATATAAGATTGAATGGTAATGGGTATATAGTCTGGACATCCTGGGAACACGAGGCTTTAGCTAATCCCAAGGAGGTCATTATTACTTCACTTCCTGGTTTAACAATGGCACCATTTGATTTCATTCTTATGTATTTCAATATTAGGATAGAGCTTTAATTCAAATATATAAAAGATTCAATCAAAATATATATATATATATATATATATATATATATATAATCTTTGCATGGTTTTGTTTCCCTCATTTATGTTTACATCCATGTGTGTCCAAGAAAAGCAAGTATATAGTCACATCGAGGCTTTAGTTAGCCCCAAGGAGGTCATTTGATTACCTCACTTCCCTAGTTTAACAATGACACGTACTTGCCTATGTTATTGTACATGTATATGTATATGTGATTAGTGAATGAAAATCCCATTTTACATTAAAATTGCATTCATTCATAATTGACTAAGTGGTTGAATTAATTATCCATATGATTTGGAGCTTACTTCCTATATTCATGTATACGAATTTACATATGTTGGAATGCAAATAGGTATATAGTTTGGACATCCCAGGAATACGAGGCTTTAGCTAGCTCCAAGGAGGTCATTTGATTACATCACTTCTCTGGTTTAACAACGACACATGCCTATTTAATATCATTCTTATGTCCTTTTGTTATAAGAAGTTGGATAAAGTCTTAAATTAGTATGTTTAAATAATTCAATCAAATAAAATATAAATTCTAAACATACACATGTATTCATCATTTAGGTGAGCTAAAATATGCTACATGTATAGCTACACTTAGGATTAAATCATATGCATATTACATGCGATGGGAAGGAATGATTTAATATATGTCTTGTGGTAGTAATTTAATTAAATTAATCTTAAGATGCATTTTATTTTTAATATGATTATTTAAAGTGAACCTAAACTTAAGATTAATTAAAAATTAATATACTTTAGAAAGTGACTTAAGATAGAGATGAAAGAGGGCAATCCTCTTTTCCTCTCTTTTTATGGCTTTAAGTGTAATCAAATGAAACAAAGAGAACATTGTCAAATCAATTAAACTACTTCAAGTGAAATCAACCTTTCATGTTAAATTGAATCCTTCTACACTTAAAAAATATAGCACTAATGCCTAACAAGACTTACCACACAAGCCTTAATACACACATTAGAATTAAGTCACCACGTATAGCTCTAAGTTAGGATGATGTATGATGTGATGTATGTTTTGTTTTATGATGTATTATTTTAGATTGGATGTTAAAGTGTATGCTTCATAGACTGGATGATAGGCCAATATTTGCCTAATCATGTTTCCTATAGGGGATTATGCTTAAGGGATGTTAAAAAATAAATGTAAATTATCTTTTTGTAGGTTTCTTAAATCCTTAAGTATAATCCAAGTTAGGACAAGTGAGCTTAGACAGGTGAGCTTAGTTACCTATGTGTAGAGTGCTAAGTCCAAATTGTAAATACAACTACTTGGGATTATAAGTACATTTAGCTAACCTCTATTTTGCAGGTGTAATTAGATTTACTTTTTCCACATAAATATAATTTTTGCAATAGGAATTAGGATTAATGCTATGGGGGATTAGGATGAGCAGTGATCAGAAGGCTTTATTCTGGGGTGCCCTGTGATGCCTTTGAAGTAAGCACCATCCAAATCAAAGAAGGAACCAAATTAGAAATGGAGATATGAAGAAAGAAGACCCTCATGGCATTTAATACAATTATAATTATTCTTTCATATTCTAGGTTGTATAAGGGTAGAGCTCGGCTACCTAGCTTTTCTCTCTTTGGGTTGTACGACGGTACCCGACCACACGAGCCTTTTATTCTTTTACGATAGTTTATATAATTGTTTGATGTTATGTTTAAATTGTGCATTAGGTTGGAATGCTTCTCATAGTTTCTTATATGATTGATGCTTTAATGTGTGGCTTGGATAAGATTAGTCTCTTAAGATAAAAATAACTTTTCTACTCAACTAATCACTCATAACTATATTTTAAACAACTCATAACTTCATCATAAAGCCTAAGAAATAAATAAGATAATTAAAAGATTTAGCAACCCCTTAGTTGTATGGCTATATGTATCACATCATGCATGCATATTCTTTCTCTCTTGAACATGAAGGATCTCCATCCTTGCACAATAAAGGAATGTTTGACCTGTGAGGGCATCCCTTATGGTGGAGAACACCTTCTTCTAGTTGATTTGACCCATAACTTATTTCATCATGCATTTAGGCATAAGAAATCCTAAATCCTCTATCAAAATGATGTTCTAAAATGAAATAAAATTTGAAAAGATTTTTCATTTATAGATTAAGTCATATGCTCATACCACTCATGCTCTAGTATATTAGAGAGTGTGTTTAGGACTTAGTCTCTTTCTAATTAAATAACTACTCTAGTTATCTTGCAAATAATAAGACTAGACTACATGGTTTTAAAATCGTAGGAGGAGTTAGCTGGCGGCCACTCTAGATGGTTATAAGTCCAGAAGTCGGGCAATTTATAAAATAAAATAAACTAAAATAAATAAAAAATAAACTAAATAAACCTAAACCTACCAGTTTACTTAATTTTAAAAAATAAAAAATAATAAATAAATTAAAATAAATAAACTAAATAAACTTAAACCTACCAGTTTACTTAATTAAAAAAAATAAAATAAAATAAAACCTTAACCCTAAATCTTAAAACTAACCCTAAACCCTAAACCCTAATCCCTAAACCCTAAACCTACAACTCTAAACCCTAAACCCTAAACCCTAAAACCCTAAACCCTAAACCCTAAACCTTAAGCCCTAAACCATAAACCCTAACACCTAAACCCTAAACCCTAAACCCTAAAACCCTAAACCCTAAACCCTAAATCATAAAACCTACAAGCCTAAACCCTAAACCCTAAAACCAAAAACTTAAACCCAAAACCATAAACCCAAAAAATGTAAAAAGATAAACCTAAACTAAATAAAGCAAAAAAATAAAATAAATATAAAACCTAAACCTAAATAAAGTGAAACAAATAAAATAAAATAAATAACCTAAACTAAAACTTAAACCTAAAAAACCTAAAAAAAATAAAATTAAAACTAAACTAAAATAAAATAAATAAAACTTAAACTAAACTAAAAAAAATAAAATAAACCTAAAACCTAAATAAAATAAAAAAACTTAAAATAAAAATAAAATAAACCTAAAATAAAATAAAATAAAAACTAAATAAAATCCTAAACCTAAACATAAAACTTAAAAATAAATACAAAATAAAACCTAAACCCTAAACTTAAAAAAAACTAAACCTAAAAAAAATAAAATAAAATAAAATTAAACCTAAACTAAAATAAAATAAATAAAACCTAAACCTAAACCTAAACCTAAAGTAAACTAAAGTTAAACTGTAAACTAAATAAAATAAAATAAAATAAACTAAAAATAAATGTAAACCTAAACTAAAAAAATGTAAAATAAATAAAATAAAACCTAAAACAAAACCTTAAAAACCTAAACCTAAACCTAAAATTAAAAATAAAACCTAAACCTAAAAATTAAATAAAAAACTAAATTACAAAATAAACCTAAACTTAAAAAACTAAAATAAAACCTAAAAAAATTAATAAACCAAAATAAATAAACCAAACTAAAAATAAAATAAACCTAAATAAAAAAATAAACATAAACTAAAGTAAATAAAATAAACAAATAAACTAAACCTATGGGTTTACTTGATTTAAAAAATTGCTAAAACCCTAAACCAAAATAAACCCAAAATCCTAAACCAAAACCCTAAACCTACAATCCTAAACCAACAACCTAAACCTAACTAAACTTACCTAAATAAACCCTAACCCCTACTAAACCTAAACAACCTCATACCCAAACCCTAAACCTAAACTCCTGACCATAATCTTAAACCCTAAAACCTAGCCAGGCCACCTAAAATCAATGAACCCTAAACCTGAACATAAACCACAAACCTGACCCTAAACCCTAAACCCTAAACCCTAACCCTAAACCTAAAACCCTAAAACCTTAAATCCAAAACTCAAAACCCAAAACTGTAAACCCTATCCCCTAAAAATCTAAACTTAAACTAAATAAAAACTATAAATAAAATAAATAAATAAACCTAAACCTTAAAAAAATAATAATAAAATAAAAACCTAAATTTAAGCCTAAAGAAAAAAAATAAAACTAAGAATAAAAACCTAAATAAAATAAAAACTAAACATAGACTAAAAATAAAATAAACCTAAAATAAAATAAAATAAAAACTAAATAAAAACCTAAACCTAAAAAATAAACCTTAAAATAAAACCTAAAAATAAATAAAAGGTAAAATCTAAACCCTAAACTAAAAATAAAAACCTAAACTAAAAAAAATAAAAAATAAAATAAAATAAACCTCAACCCAAATTAAAATAAACAACAATAACAATAAGCCTTAATCCCACTAGGTGGGGTCGGCTACATGAATCCTTCGTCTCCATTGTGTCCAATTATGTGTCAAATTCTCATTTAATTCAAGTATACTAAGTTCACTTTTTATACATCTTAACCAAGTCTTTTTAGGTCTACCTCTACCTTTCTTAACATAAGGCAAATCTAATGCATCCGCTTCCTAATCGGTCATCGAACTACCGACGCTTTATGTTGTCAAACCATCTAAGGCTTTCTCCCTAATCTTATCTACCAATCGGAGCTACTCCAACTTTTTCCAACATACCTATTTTTTGCATTCTATCTCTATGGGTAAAGCCACTCATCCACCTGAGCATCTCATCTCAGAATACTTAACTTAGTCTTATGTTTCTTTATTGGCCAACATTCTTACCATAAGTCATTGCGTGTCTTACCACCATCTTATAAAATTCTTCCCTTAAGTTTAAGTGAAACTTTCTATCACATAATAAAATGCATTCCTCCCAACCAACCAACTTGAATTTTACTAATAACATCTCCATCAATTTCACCATCATTTTGAACAATAGAGTCTAAATATCTGAATTGCTCACTCTTATTAATGACTTGATCACCTAAAGTCACAACATTACCACTAAAACTTCTACAACTAAAATTACACTCCATATATTCAGTTTAGATCTACTTAACGAAAACCTTTGACTCTAAAGTTGACCTCCATAATTCAAGTTGGGCTCCTCTATCAAGAAGAATGTCATCGAAAAGCATACACCAAGGTACATCTTCTTGTAAATTCCTCGTAAGAACATCCATAACTAAAGTAAAAAGATAAGGGCTTAATGTTGATACTTGATGTAATCCAACTGAAATAGGAAATTATTTTGTCAATCCTCCTTGTGTTTGGACACAAGTAAAGTCTAGTATACATATCCTTGACTTGAATATAACCAATATTAACTTCTTTCTCTAGAACTCTCCAAAGAACATCTCTTGAGACTTTATCATAAGCTTTCTCTAAATCAATAAATATCATAGGTAGATCCTTCTTATTTTCTCTATGCTTCTCCATCAAACCTCTTAACAATTGTATAGCATCCATAGTAGATCTACGGCATGAAAAATTGTGAAACTTGATCACATCGTAACCTTTGCTCAATTACTCTCTCCCATAATTTTAATGTATGGCACATTAACTTAATTCCTCTATAATTTGCACTCTTGTGCATCACCTTTATTCTTCTAGGAACCAACAAACTCTTTCTCCACTCATCGACATTTTTTAGTCTTTAAAATAACATTAAAAATTTGTAAGCCAAGAAATTCCTTGGTCTCCTAAACATTTCCACACTTCTATTGGAATATTATCCAGTCCTACTGCTTTTCCACATTTCATTTTCTTTAATGCTTCACTAACCAGTTACTTACAATGATAAAATGAAATTCTATTTTGTTCTGTATTAAGGTTGCTAAAATCAATCATACTTTCCGATCCTTCATTGAAAAGTTTATTAAAATACCTCATCCACCTATTTTCAATATCTTTTTCTAAGAAAACCACTTTATTATTTTCATCCTTAATACCCCTCACTTGAACTATGTCTTTACTTCTCATATCTCTTTGGTTGGCTAACTTATACATACATCTTTTACCTTCTTTGGTATATAATCTATTATATAAATCACAAAAAGCTAAATTTTTTGCATCATATATTGCTTTATTAGAATCTCTACAGGACATTTTATATCTTTCCCAATTCTTACATCTAAACCAAGTTTTATAACAATGCTTCTTATTTCTTATCTTTTCTTGCACTCGACTCCACCACCAACTATTCTTATTAAAAGAAGCTTTTCCTTTTGATTAAGCAAGCACATCTTTAGCAACATGCTTAATTTCACTTGATATTTTTCCCACATAACGTTAGCTTCCTTATGAACATCCCAAACTCTAATTTCTTGTAGCTTGCTCTTAAAATATTTTTATTTGTGTTCTTTAAGTGTCCCCATATAATCCTAAGATAATAATTTAGTTTATTTTTCCTCTTACAACCTTTTATCTTAAAATCTAAAACTAATAGTCGATGTTGGGTACTTAAAATTTCACTTGGAATGACCTTACAATCTTTACAATCTAAACGTTCTATTTTCTTATCAAAAAATAATCAATCTATGTTTTACTAGATCCATTTTTATAAGTAATAATATGTTCATCTCTTTTCTTAAATAAAGTATTAACTACAAAATCATAAGCTAAGGCAAAATCTAATATAGTCCTACCTTCTTCATTAGTCACTCCAAATCCATAACCACCATGAATACTTTTAAAATCTTCCACCACTCTACCAACATGTCCATTTAAATCTCCCCAATAAATACTTTTCTTCAAGAGGAATCTTTTGTATTAGTCCCTCTAATTCATTCCAAAATTTTTCTTTTGAGCTTACCTCAAACCTACTTGAGGATAGACACTTATAACATTGATAATCTTAGTATCAACAATAATCTTTAAAGCTATAATATCTCCACATATGTTAATACTTATAACATTATCCTTCAAACTTTTATCTATAATCACTACACCATTTCTAGTTTGACTTTTGATACCAAAGTTTAAAACCTAAAATAGCAATCTCCTTGGCCTTCTCACCAACCCATTTAGTTTCTTGAACACATAAAATATTTATCTTTCTATGAACCATAATATCTATTAATTCCATTAATTTAAGAGTAATATTCCAAGATCCTAACCTAATTCTAGTTTCATGGACTAACTTCTTTGCCCATCCGTCCATAATGTGGGAACCCTTGCTTGTTAAATCGTGACCCATATTTCACTATTCAAATAATACATGCTCAAACTTAAGGGATGCCCTAGCATTAACACAATGATTTAAAGGATTTATGTCATGATTATTTGACAAATTTTCTTTACTACCTACTAACCCTCCACGCATCTGGACTTGGGACCGGCAATGGTAGTGTTAAATTAAAATAAACTAAACTAAAATAAATAAAACCTAAACCTAAACCTAAAATAAACTAATCTTAAACATAAACCTAAACTAAAAAAATAAAATAAACTAAAACTAAACCTAAACCTTATCTAAAAAATAAAACCTAAAAATAAATAAAATAAAAACCTAAAAACTAAACCTAAAAAAACAAAAAAAAGTTAAGCAAAACATAAAAATAAAAAATAAAACCTAAACTTAAAAATAAAATAAAAATAAAACTCAACTAAAAAATAAACCAAAACCAAAACCTAAACCTAAAAAATAAACTAAAATACAAAAACTAAACTATAATAATAAAGAAAACTAAATATAAATAAAAATAAACCTATAATAAAAAATAAAATAAACTAAAATAAATAATAAATAAACTAAATAAACCTAAACCTACCGATTTACTTAATTCAAGAAAAAAACAATAAATTCTAAATCTTAAACCCTAAACCCTAAATGCTAAACCTAAACCTAAACTGCAAAAAACCCTAAATAAACCCAACCTTAACCCAAAACTCTAAACCCTAACCCTAAACCCTAAACCGTAAAGGCCAAACCCTAAACCTAAACTTAAAGTAACTAAATAAATTTAAAAAAATAAACTTAAACCCTAAAACCAAATAAACCTCAACCTACACCCTAAGAATGGGCAGAACTTTGACGGCAGGAACATCACCATCAACTAGGCATAGTCTAGATCTAATGGTGGAGGCGGAGGTTATCTAGATGGTGGTGGGGATCTATAAGCTAGTGGTTATATAGGTGGTGGGAGGCGGTGGTGGTAATAGATGACTTATGATGGTGGTGTTGGCAAGGGAGATCGAGGATATGATGGTGGATCCCCCTCGAAGGCGGGGTGGTTCCAGAACTGGAGAGACTAAAACAATCCGATATCTTTGCTATAGAACTATGTTTTTACAATAGAAATGATTATATTTATCTAGGGTTTTAATTTGCTCTATGCATGCTCATTTTTTATCTATCCTGTTTCCTATGTCATAGAAAACTTTTTGTGTTACTTGGTTGTTGAAATCGAAAATAAGAAATGTTGAATTTGAATTTGTTCTCTCTTGGAAAAAAAACAAAAACCCTAAACCCTAAACTAAAACACAACCACAAACCTAAAACTAAACCCTGACCCAAACCAAATGAGCCAAAACCATAACCTATAACCCAAAACCTAAACCCAAAACCCCAAACTCTAAACCTAAACCTAAACCCAAAAAACCTAAAACCTAAACCACAAACCTAAATCCTAAACTCAGTTTACCTTATTTAAAAAAAAAACCTTAAACCCTAAATCTTAAATCCTAAACCCTAAACCCTAAACCCTAAAACTTAAATCCTAAACCTACAACCCTAAACCCTAAACATTAAACCTAAACCTAAACCATAAACTAAAACAAAACTATTAAACCTAAATCATAAATCTTTAAATTCTAAACACCGACTTTAAAAACCCAAAATCCTAAAACTACTAAAAACCTAAACCCTACTAAAACTAAATGACCTACTAACCCAAATAAAAAAATGACCTAAACTAAATAAAACATAAATTAAATAAATAAATAAACCTAAACCTAAATAAAATGAAAAATAAAAATAAAATAAAAACCTAAACTAAAACTTCAAAATAAATTAAAATAAATAAAATAAAATAAAACTAAAATAATTTAAGTAAAAACATAAACTAAACCTAAAATTACAATAAAAAAATAAAGCTAAAATATAAAAAATAATAAAATAAACCTCAAATAAAATAAAATAAAACAAATAAAATGAAAGCTAAAAAAATAAACATAAAAAATATAAAAAAACCTCAACCCTAAACAAAAAAATCCTCAACCTAAACCTAAAATAAAAATAAAATAAACCTAAACTTGAACTAAAATAAATAAAACCTAAACCTAAACCTAAAATAAACTAAACCTAAACCTAAACTAAATAAAACCAAATAAACTTAAAATAAACCTAAACCTAAACTAAAAAAATAAAATAAAATAAACCTAAAATAAACCTAACTAAACCTAAAAATAAAATAAACCTAAAAACTTAAAATAAAATAAAACAACCTAAAATAAAATAAAAATAAAACTCATTCAAAATAAACCTAAATCTAAACCTAAACCTAAGAAAATAAACTAAAATTAAAACTAGACAAAAATAAATAAACCTCAAATAAATAAACTAAACTAAATAGAAATAAAAATTAAACCTAAATAAAAATAAAAGATAAAGTAAACTAAAATATATAAAAAATAAACTAAATATACTAAATAAACCTAAACCTGGTTTACTTAAACTTTTAAAAAACTTTAAACCCTATCCTAAACCCTAAACTACACAAACCTAAACTAAAACCATAAACCCTAAACCATAAACCCTAAGCATACTAAACCAAAACTCTAAACCTACTAAAAAAACATCTAAACCTAACCTCCACAACCAACCTAAAAACCCTAAACTTAAATATAAAGTAACTAAATAAATTAAAAAAATAAACCTAAAAAACCTAATAAACTAAACCTAAACCTAATAAGAATGGGAAAAACTTTGTGACAGAACATCACCATCTCAAAGTTTAGATCTGGCGGTGGGTGAGAAGGCAAGGTGGCTTATCGCATGGTGTGGGGATTTGGAGGTGCTTGTGGATATGGAGGTGGTGGAGGCGTGGTGGTTATAGGCAGAAGGAGCGATGGAGGTTACATCTGTGGTGGTGGCGGAGGGAGAGATCAAGGATATGATGGTGGATCCCACTACTCGAGAGGTCGAGGTGGTTCTGGTGGGAACTAGAGAAACTAAAGTGTCGATCTGATATGTTGCTTATGGAACTGAGCATATGGAACTATGTCTTTTCAGTAGAGACGGTTCAATTTATCTAGGGTTTTCGGTTTGCTCTATGCAAGCTCATTTTTTATCTAAGTCATTGCTTGTGCCTTAAAAAACTCAGTGTGTTACTTGGTTGATGATTTTGAATTTGTTCACTAGTAAAAAAACTAAAAACCCTAAACCCTAAACTAAAACATGAACCCTAAACCTAAAACCTAAACCCTAAATCCTCAAAACAAAAAACCCAAACCACAAACACAAAAAAACTAAAGCCTAAAACTTAAGCTAAACGCCAAAACCTCACCTAATCCCTATAACTAACCCAACCACAGACTAAAACCTAAACATAAACTAAATACAAAATAAATAATAAAAAATAAAACCAATAAAATAAAATAAAAAATAATTAAAATTAAAACCTAAACCTAAAAAAAATAAAATAAAAACTAAAATAAAATAAAATATATTACCCTAAATAAACTAAAAATTAAAAAAACTAAATAAAATAAAACTAAAAAAAAATAAAATAAACAAAATAAAATAAAATAAAATTTAAACTAAACCTAAAGTAAACATAAAAATTAATGTAAAAAATAAATAAATAAAAACCAAACCTAAAATAAAATAAAATAAACCTAAAATAAAATAAACCAAATAAAATAAAACTAAAATAATTAAATAGACCTAAACTAAATAAAATAAAATAAACTAAAATAAACCTAAACCTAAACACCAAAATGAAACCTAAAATAAACCTAAAATAAAAACCTAAAACTTATAATCTAAAAAAAAAAATAAAAAAACTAAACTTAAAACTTAAATAATAATTAAACCTAAAACATAAAATAAAATAAAAATAAAAATAATAAACTAAACCTAAACTAAAAAATAAACTAAAATATAAAACCTAAAATAAAATAAACTAAAATAATGTAAATAAAATATACCTAAATGTAAATGCATAAATAATATTAAAATAAATGAAAAAATTAAACAGACTAAATAACCTAAACTTAGTGGTTTACTTAATTTAAAAAAATAAAAAATAAAAATAATAAATAAAAAAACTCTGTCTAAACTAACATTACCATGACCCTAACCCACAAATACAACCTAGGCCACCAGACCCTGGGCCTTAACCCTAAGCTACTGAGCCAGCCCTGCTAACTAGGCCCAGGCCACAAAAACCTGAGACTGAGCTTTTAAATAAAACCTAAACCCTAAACCCAAACCCCCTAAATGACCCAAACCATAAACCCTGAGAAGTCCAGGCACTAGCCACTGAAATACAAGCTAACACTACCCTACCCCTTTGGCTGGTGGTGGATCTTGGGAACTGGGCCACAGGCCACAATACAAAACCTCTGACTGCCTAAACTCAGAACTGAGCTACCTGAATAATGGGATAAAATAAAAAAATAATTAAATAAATAAATACTAAAATTAAAATACCTAAAATAAACAAATGTGTAAACTAATGTAAACTTAAAAATAAAATAAACTATAAACTAAAAAAAAAAATAAATAAAATAATAAAATAAACAAAATAATAAACTAAACTAAAATAAAACCTAAACCTAAATAAATAAATAAAACCTAATAAAAAATAAATAAACTAAAAATAAAACCAAAACTAAAGTAAAATATAAAATAAACCTAATAAAATCTAAAATCAAAACCTAAAATCATGAAAATCTAAAAAATAAAATAAAATAAACTAAAAATAAACTATAAATAAAAAAAAAAATAAAATAAAAAAAACCTAATATAAATAAATTAAACAAAATACAAATAAAAAAGTAAATAAAATAAAAAGATAAAAAAAATTAACTAAAATAAATAAAATAAACTAAATAAACTTAAACGTGAGTTTACTTAATTTTAAAAAATAATAAAAAAAATAAATATAAACCTTAAACTAAATGCTAAATCCACAAACCACAAAGTGTAAACCCTAAAACCATAAATCTTAAACCTAAACCCTAAACTAATAAACCAAACCACACTCTACAACCTACCTAAACCCTAAACCCTAAAAAACCCAAACCCTAAACCCCAAACACTAAACTTTAAACCTAAACTTATTTTCACTTTTTGGCCTGAGCTGGGTTATATTTTTGACTTCTTGCTTCTAAGTTGGTTGTGGTTTGCTACATAGTGGTTCTATCTTTTAGCCGGGTTATTTTTTTCAACTTGGGTTATCTTCTCTGGCTTATTACTCTGGTTGATGGTGGATGAGATGGTTTCTGCTCTAACTTTATTCTATTTTCTACACTAGTAGGTTTGTTGGCTCTCCTCTTGAACTAAAATTACTTTTTGCTGGTTTTTCATGGTTGAATGGGTGGCCTTCCTAGTGAGAACTACTATTGGTTGTTGCCTTTCTAGGCATCCTTTTGGAGAGTTTCTTGGAAACTTTTTTAGGGGTTGTCTCCCAGTTCCTTATTATTTGTTGATGGATCTTTCTTTTGCCTTAGTATTGTGTTTGGTTATTCTCTTAGGATTAGCCTTAATTGGCTGCATTATTTACAATAGGTTTTATGTTGTTATTATGCTTCCTATCGGGTTAGTCTTTATTGTTCAGGAAGTTTGGATTTTTATAGTCTTATGGCTAGCATTGTCCTTCTATGGGGTTGTGCTTCTTTTGGACCTTTGTTGTGGTGCTTTCTTGGTTTCTACCTTGCAGGAGATGCATCCTTTATTGGTTACATATGATGGGTTATTCTCTGGTGGTTTCCTTATGGCTATTTTACTTAGCTGGTTTGGTTGGAGGACTTTTAGCTATCCTTGGAGTCTTGGTTGTTTGTTTTTTTTTCTAGTTGGTCTTTTCCTTTTTCTTGGACAATTTGCTGGAGCCTTTTGATGTGATGGCCAAACCATTGCTGATCCTTTTGGATTAGACTTTTTGGTTTCTAGTGGTTGGTGGCTGCCTTGGCCCTCTTTTGTGTGGCTATTTTGTCTTCTAGTGATTTGCACTTACTATAGCTTATGTTTCCTTCAGTTGATGCTTTTATTTGTGAGCTATTTAGTCATTTGTGGTCGCTCACCCTAGTTTGTCTTGGTGATTGCTACATGTTGGGACTTTGGATTGAGGGATCCCATCTTAGTTTTGTTCGCTATTTCTCTGTTAATTGGCATGGGTCTGGTGCTTGCTAATGGTTGGTTCTAGTTTTCCCTAGTTTGGAGCTTGGATGGGTATTTGGATAATGGCTATTATTGGTGTTCTAACTTTATTCTAGCCTCTCTCTAGGTTATTGTGATTAATTTATTATGGTTTTTGTTTGGTGGTTTGGATGCTAGTTGATTGTTGGTCAGTTGCTCTTTGTTTAATGGTGCATGATCTTGAACTCTAAGGACTGCTGGCCTTGGTTGTTTGCTTGTATTAGGTATGCTAGCTATGATGGTTTTGATATTACTCAACTCTTCTCTCTTGTTGGTAGAATTACATATGATTGTAACCCTTCTTTATGAAGTTTGGATGGTCATATGTATTATTTCCCCTTGAGATGATCCTAACTTAGCATGACCCTTCTTTATCTAAGCTCTTTCTTTTTCCTCTCTTTATCCTTATCCTTTTTATCTATGACTTTTCCTTTGTAGTGTTTTAGAGATTTCTTATACCGGTTGGAACTTTATAGAGGGAATGGTCGTTACTTAGTCAACCCAAGTGTTGTTGTTGTGCATTTTGCTTATCCTGCTTTCTCAAAGGAATCATGAACTTTCTTTACTCATCATTTTACTATTTTCAAGATTTGTTTTAGTTTTACTCTGCCTTTTCTCTTATGCTTTTAGCTATTTTATTTGCTCTTTTGTATTCTTTTCTTTTTAATGTACTTAGATGGGGGTTTAGCTGTTTAGGTTTCTTGTAGCTCTGAGAGCAGTAGAATTTTAGAGCTTTACCCTTTTTAAGGACATTATAACTTTTCTTTTTATGGTAATAAAATTCTTAACTTTCCCCAAAAAAAATCCTAAATCCTAAACAACCCTAAATAATAAAACCCTAAACCCTAAATAACATTAAATGAAACCCTAAACTCCTAAATCATAAATCTAAACCCACAAAACCCTCACCCCAACCTAAACCCTAAACCCTAAACCCCAAAACCCTAGAAGCACTAAACACTAAGCCTTAAGCCTAAACACTAAACCTAACCTAAACCCTAAATCCTAAAGAAAAATTTTAAACCCCCAAACCTAAACTAAACCTCTAAACCTAAAACCCTAAACCCACAAACCAACTAAACCCTACTAAACCTAAACCTAAACCCCAAACCTAAACTAAATAAATTAAAAAATATACCTCAACCCTAAAACCTAATAAACCTAAACCTAAACCTAAACCTAAGAATGAGAACCATGATGGCAGGAACATCCCATCAAAGCTCAATCTAGATCGGTGGGGAGGCGAGAGGTGTGGTTATCACAGTGGTGGTGGGGGATCTAGAGGTGCTAGTGGATATGGAGGTGGTGGTTAGGGTAGTGGTGGTTATGGAAGCAGGAGAAGCGATGGAGGTTATAGCTATGGTGGTGGCACAGAGAGAGATCTTGGATATGATGGTAGATCCCGCAACTCGAGAGGCCGGGGTGGTTTTGATGGGAACTAAAGCGAAGAATGACATATGATCCTTGTATGGTGTCTTTATAGTAGAGATAGTTCTATTTATCTAGGGTTTTTCATTTGCTCTATGCATGCTGATTTTTTATCTAAGTCATCACTTATGTCTTAGGAAACTTGGTGTGGGTGGTGTTTATTTTTGAGATGTGGGACACCATGCAGATCTTAGGGGTACTTGTTGAAATGATCAGGTATGAAATTAAGGAAAGATGCACTATCTTGAAAAAGAAATCATCACCTTATAATGGACCTAATCACTTAATAAGGACTCTAAGGCATGATGGGTCTTATTTATACCGAGATCTTTCCCCTACTTTTCATGGAAAAGGAAAATATGGTTTATATTAAGCCAGGTTCATTAAGTTCCCTATGGAGGCAAGCTTCCATAGTTAATTACATCCTAAGGGATGTGAATCCTTTAAGAATACACTCAATTAAAGTAGAAATTAAAGTCTCCAAAGATTTCAAGGATAGACTATGAAAGGATTAGTTATATTCAAAAATAAAGTGGGAAAACTCAAGGAGAAGACTTATTATCAAAGCCAAAGGAAACGAGAAGGGAATGCTCTTGATACTAGAAACCCTAGTGAGCATTTCAACCTATCCTATAATTAGGCTTTATAATTTTGAAATTAAAGAGATGATCAATTTTATTAAAGTTGGCATGTCATTATAAAGCTAGGACTTATAATCTAACAACACAAGATTGTGGAGAAGCCTAAGAGGTGAGGATTTATGGTTGTAGCCCAAAATGAAACAGCCACCTCAAATCCTAAATCTAGGGAGCTTTAGCATAAGCCAAAGCGTGACCTAAATCTATGTGAAAATGGGCATATGGTTTAACTCCATAAGAAAGGACAAACCATCCGACTACTGGACATACAACCGCTTAGAATGGCAGCCAGCTAACACCTCATATGCTTTAAATCCATGAAGTTCGGTCATATGATTTGCAAGATTAGTTAGGTTATTATTTAATTAGAAAGAAATTAAAGCCCTTAAACCCACTCCCTAAGAGACTAGAGCATGAGTGGTATGAGCATATGACTTAGTCTAGTACAAAATCTTTTGAAATTTTATTTATTTTGATGCTTCATTTTGACATAGGCTTTGGGTTTTTGTTGCCTACATGCATGATGAAATAAGGTTGTTAGCTAAATCAGCAAGAATGGGGTGTTTTCTAACACAAGGGATGCCTTAACAAGTCAAGAATTCCACTATCGTGTAAGGATGGAAAAGTAATCCCAGGACAAAGCCTTCTGGCCAATGCTCATCCTTATCCCCCCATAGCACTAATACTAATTCTTAATTAAAAATTAAATTAAAAATAGAAAAGTAAATCTAACTACACCTACAAGACAAGTGTTAGCTAAACACACATACAACCCAAGCAATTATATTTATAATTTAGACTTAACACCCTACACATGGGTAATAAAGCCCACCAGTCCTAACTTTGATTATGCTTAGAGGCTTAAAAAGCCTGCAAAGAGAGCATTAATATTTATTTTTAATTGGCCTCTTAAACATAATCCCATACAAAAATATGATTAGGCTAATCACGGTCTACCATCCAGTTTACAAAACATACACCCTAACATCCAGTCCAAAACAATACATAATAAAATAAAACATACATCACAACATGCATCATCCTAACATAAGGCTAGAAGTGGTGACTTAATCTAATGTGTGTGTATTAAGGCTTGTGTGGTATGTCCTAACTAGGCTTTAGAGTTAAGATTTTCTAAGTGTAGAAAGATTCAACTTAAAGGGTGGTTTCACTTCAAGTACTTTAATTGATTTGCAAGTTTTCATTTATGTTTTATTTTATTCAATATGACCTACACCTAGCAACTAAGTGTTGTAAAGAGAAGAAAAGAGGTTTCCCTCTTTCATCCCTACCTTAAACAACTTTTTAAAGCATGTTATTTTTATTTAGTTCTCTTTAGTGAATAGCTTATTACACATTTTAGATTAATCCTAAGTTTAGGTTATGTTTAAATAATTCTATTCAATGTGAAAGGCTTCTCAAGATTAATCTAATCAAAATACTATCACATGACACATGCTAAATCATTCATTTCCATCATATGTAGCATGCATATGATTAAGTCTTAAGTATATGTACACATACAATATGTTTTACCACACTTGAATGATGGATGTGAGTATGTACATTTGAAGCTTTATATTTCCCCTCAGATTGAACTATTTTATCATATTAATTTAAGGATCTATCTAAATCCTTATAAAAAAATACATAGGGATGAAATTAAACATGTACGTGTCATTATTAACTAGGGAAGTGAGATAATCAAATGACCTCCTTAGCTAAAGCCTTATTCTTGGGTCAATATACCATTACATTCAAACCATATGTAAATTTACATGCATGAACATAAGAAAGAGAGCTTTGAATCACATAATCAATTAATTCAAACACTTAAACAATTGCAAATGCATGTATTTTTTTTAAAAGGAAGGATTACCAATCTCTAATTAAATACACACATGTATGTATAAAATGCATAAGCAAGTACGTGCCTTTGTTAAACCAGGGAAGTAAGGTAGTCAAATGACCTCCTTAGAGCTAGCTAAAGCCTTGTATTCTTGGGATGTCCAGACTATATACCACTTGTCTTAGATACATACACATGTATTAATAATTTGGAGAATCAAAATCATGCAAAAAATGATATTTAATTTGATTGAATCATTTATGTATATGAATTAAAGCCTCATCCAAATTCTAGTATTGAAATACATAAGAATGAAATACAATGTTGTTCATGCCATTGTTAAACCAGAGAAGTGAGGTAATCAAATGACCTACTTAGGGCTAACTAAAGCTTCATATTCCTGGGATGTCCAGACTATATACCCATTAACATTCTCACTTATATAGATTAATACATGAATTAAAGGAAAGGAGCTTCACTTCATACATTTAAGCTATAATCACATACATCTCTTATGTATTTATAACCAGCATTCATAGAATTTGTATCCATTCATTTATAAGCTTTGGAAAATACATTTGGATTTAATAGTGATAATAGCCATATATATTATAAAATAAATCAACACATGCAAGCTTGACATAAAGGAAAATCATTTGATTTAACTAATTTTGAATAGATGAATATATGATTTTAAATGACATACAACATCTAACATGATTGGAAATGAATCAATAAGCATAAACATCTGAGTTAATTAAATTAAATTAATTCCTAAGGACAATTAAATCAAATAAAAGCATTTAAAGAAAACCAAGGCTTTTTAATTATCACTTTCAATTTTATATTTTATTTGGTTTGAAGAAATGAGCAAAATTTTGCTGATCCTAACCCATTCCCATGTTTATGATTTAATTTGGTTTAATGAAAAGCAGTTAAGTTGACTTTAAGGGTTAATTAGGTTGTACTATGCATTAAATCCATTAATTTAACCTTACTTATGTTGCCTTAATTTAATTAACCAAGTAATTATGAGCCAAAATGATATGTATATACATTGGATATTAAATTAGCAAATGAACCTAAGAAATGAAAGAGGCCTAATGCAATTGGCTAATAATTAGAGATTAATTAAGTTAAGAAACTTAATTAAGTACTTTCATAGTTTTCCCACACATGTGGGTTAACCGTAATTTTCTTAAATGTTTTTAGGTTATTGAACACCTAAAGATCTACCCATGAATTGATTAATTAAGATTCCATGTGATTATAGTTTCAAATTGAATAATTAAGCAATTTAATTAATGAATTAAACCATCAAATAATCCTAAATTAATTAATTTTCATTCAAGTGAAATGGACTTAGGGAAAGATTGGGAAAGAGGTTCCAAACTCATTCCCCATGCCCATTCACTATTTTATAATGATTGGCAAGCTTAATTAATGATTTCCTTACTGTTTAGAATATTAAATAATTACCAATTTAATTAGGGAAGTAACGAAGGTTAAGACAACCAATTTCCTTAATTAGCCAAGTAATAAACCCAAGAAACTTATCAGAGGTAGAGGTCATCCCATTAATCATCCTCAGAAAGTTTGGGATTAATTACTTAAGTAAATAGAGAGTAATTAAGCTAATTATGTTTTTAATTAAACCAAAATTAAGCCTTAATTATTACTTAAAATTAATTGGGAATAATTTTAATTGAATCTTCTCTGAAATACCTTCAAAATAATTAATTACTTGCATTTTTATGATTTCTCAATGATTTGTTATAATTTTCCAAAGTTTCAGTTGATTTAAATAATTTTCCATGAGTTTTATAAAGTCCATTAATTTATTTTAATTATTTGAACTTCAGAATGAAATATCTCCCAATCCAGAAATCCTTTTGACTTGAAATTTTTATGGTAGGTAGATTTTAAGCTCAATTTTATTCTCTATAAATTTCAAATCAATCTAAGGTGCCTTTTTGGTTTAATTAATGAAATTTGATTTCCTATGAAACTTAAATTAAGATCAAAATATTCAGTAAAATTTTGGGCTTTTGGATTCATTCGATTCCTCTCAAAAAGATAAATCCAATGAGCCCTTATTTGTAATTTTTAGTTAAGTATTTTATTTTATTTATAAATTTTTGATATTTCAGGTGTTTTTAATTAATTTTTAAAAAGCATAAAATCCTTAATTTCTTACTTAACCTAGTTAGCGCCTGCGTGGTGTTGACTTGACCATGTGGTGACAAGTGACTGGCTGGCGTGGTGCCACATCAACAGATGAGCGGGAATGTGGACCTACTCTTCTGAAAGAGAGGTAGAATTGATGTTTACCTACTCTTTTATGGTGCCCAAAATTTCTTCTATTAGATTTGATGATTCTAACTCTTTGTCGATAGTGACACCATTGAAGTTTTGAATGACGGTATATCTACCTGAGTTGGAATCCTTAAAGACATCAAGTCCAGCGGTATTGCTATTTTATGGATTACGATCGTTATTGTGATAGTCATTTTGGGAGTTATCTTCTTTTGGGAATTAGGATTCAAATCATTTGAGTCATACATATCTAGAATGGATAAGACATACTCAAAAATCCTTATTGATCTTATTCTTGGCTTTTGAAGGAACTTTTATGGCCTTTCTTCTTTGGTTACTTCAAATCTAGGTCAAAAGAAGTGGCTTCTTGCACCTCCTCTCTATTGATGGTTGTGCACGGAATCTGCATTGCTAGAAGAGAACCATATCAGATGTTCTCTTGAATGTTGTTGACTTGAATTGTTAACTTGATTTGATTGTTGAATTGGAACCCTCATTTAACAAATTTAGGTAAACTAAATGGGGTTCAAATATAGGAGAGATTTTGAAAATTTTTTTTTTTTTGGAGGTGTTGACCTCATTTTTAGAATGAGATCTCAACCCCTCCATCTTAGACATAGGATTCCTCTTAGAATTTAAGAGTTCCTTAGTCTTAAGACACATCTAGTGATTAGGTGGATACCCAAACCTAGCCTTAGAGACTTAGAAGATTTATCCATAGGAATAGGTCATGCCTTAGGGGTGTTAGGAAAATTTCCAACCCTTAAATTAAACCATTCCTCGCTTTCCTTCTTCCAAGTGAAACTCCAAATAAATCTTAATTTATTTTATCCAAATTAAAATCAACTCCATATGACTGCATTCCATGATTGAAATCCATGATCAAAATTCATTAAAATTTCCTAAGTCCAAATTTTGCCTAAGTCCTTAATATTCCCTTCAAGACTTAACCAAAATCATGATCTAAATTAAATCAAATTTTTGAGATTTTCTCATAATCCATTTATATTCTCATTTATATTCACATATATAAGTAAAAATAAATTCAAATCAATCAAACTAAACTCAAAATTCCAAATCAATTCATGAAATTTTCTTAAGTCCCTTAATTTTCCATTAATGGACTTAGCCTAAACTATGACCAAATCAATTCAAACTCATGGGATTTTTTTTTGAAACTCATTTATATTCTCATTTATATTCACATATATAAATGAAATATAAATATAAATTAATCAAATCAAAGGCAAAAATTAAATTCCCAATTTAAAATCTTCTTAAGTCATTAATTTTCCATTAATGAACTTAGCCTAAATCTTGATCAAACCATATCAAAGTCATGGGATTTTCTCATAATTCATTTATATTCTCATTTATATTCACATATATAAATAAAATATAAATATAAATCAATCAAACCAAATTTAAAAATTCAAAACCCTACTCCAAATTTTTCTAAGTTCTTTAAATCCTTCTTAATGGACTTAGCCCAAATCATGATTAAACCACTTCAAATCCTTGAAATTTTCTCATAATCCATTTATATTATCATTTATATTCACATATATAAATGAAATATAAAATCAAACAGTCAAAACCTATTCCAAAAATCAAACTCAAATCAACTCAAAATCCAATCTAAGCCTTTCAAGTTAAAATCTTGAACTTAGCCAAATCAACTTCAAATCAAGTCAAACTCTTGATTTTCTATCATGATTCAATCAACCCTACAATCATGAGCTCATTTATAAATCCAAACTTCAATCACTCAATCAAAGCCCAAGTCAAAAATTAAACCCAAAACCCTTCATATTCTTCCTTTGAATATGAAATTGTCAAATGGATCAAAACCCATTTGACTTCGAACCACTTGTAAATGGATTTATATTTCAATCATGAGTCCATTTACAAGATCAACCAACTTAAATCAAGCTCTGACCAAGCCATTTGACTCACTTAGGCTCACTTGACCTAAAGTGACCTAAAGTACCCTTATGAGTCAAATTTTGATTTGAACCAAATTGGATTTAACCAAACTCATATATCCCTCCCATCATGATCAACAATCATCACGGGATGATCAATCAATCAAATTGGGTCAAACCAAGTCAAACCTAAGGGTTGACCAAGTCAACACTTAATCCAAAATGAAACCTAACATAGCCAAATTCCACCATAGGCCAAATTCATTGAAACCATTGATCTAAGTTCACTCATGACTTATGTTTGAACTTGACCAATATTTGAGCCTAATCTAGGCCAATTGGCCATACAATGATTTTGACCTAAAGGGTCAAAATGTGTCAAAACTTGATCTAAGCCAAATTTATCCAAACCAATGGGTCAAGTCCATTCCAAATCACTTGTGGAACTTGACCAAAGCCTCAATTTGCGAACTAAACCTAATCTTGCCCAATTGACCTTAGACAACATGACCAAGTCATGTTGAGCCAAAACAACATAACCAATTGGAAACAAAGATACAAATCCACTCCATATGACTAACCAAACCAAAACCTACCCTTTACCTACCTCAAATAGGTCAAATGGGTCAAATAGGTCAACTTGACCCATTTGACCTAAATGAAGTCATATGAGCCAAATTCAAAAATATACCAAATTGAATCAAACCAAAGCCACCAAAACATTTCAAATGGTCATATGAACTTGACCCAAGCCTTGGTTTGACCCAATTTGACCTATTGGTCAACTTGACCCATTTTCACCTAAATGGGTCAACATGAGCCAAACCCTATTAAGTGAATTCCAAATCTCATAAAACATGGCCAAACCTAGATTATCTACATACCCAAAGTGAAAAAAATAGCAAAATGACCATTCTACCCCTAGGCCATAGAACAAATTTTTGGCTTAACCCATGGGTAATTTGGTCATACCCTCCTCACATTCACCTGAGACTTTCCTAAAAGCTCAAGGGGACCTAGGGGAGAGTGGTGCAGCCAACCCAATGGGTTCGGGTCAGCCCAATAGGTCCCTAGACCAAACTCGACCCCATTGATCAAAATGCAAAATTCAAACTCCCTCTCAAACTCAAATTCAAGCACATGGGAGGTTGGAAATCCACTCCTTGGCTCAAACCGACTATGTGCACATCCTTAACTGATGAAACAACTCACTGCCTATGATCAATTTGATCAAAATGGCAAGTGCATTGTCGGCCATCCAATCCTTCAAGGGGGTGATATACTCCCCCTAATTCAATTCAATTCTCACTTCCCTTCTATCGATTGAAGCTAAGGAACTCAGAGTAAGAATCAGAGAGTATTCTCATGCTTCTCAGAGAGAATTTGAAAAATCCATTTCTCAATTTTCAGACTTTAAAAATAGGGGAAGTCCATTGACGAGCTAACTTCCTCTTCACTCAGTCTCCATCAAATTGCTCTTGCATACTTCATCAAGGAGCTAAGTCAAGTGCACCCAAGCTTCCTTTGGAGTTCGCACAGTAAGGAAGGATTGAATTGGATCAAAGTGGAGCTCAAGCTAAGGATGAGGTGACCCATAGGAAGATCCACTCAACCTCAAGTGCTCAAAACTTCAGCAAGGCTTCATCTCAACTAGACGAAGTTTCTCTAAGGGAATCGAGCATCGGTGATCACCTCTAGTGAGGTATGAGATTATTTGACCATTAAACTCAATGTGGTGTCAAACTTTGTGAATGAAATTCTTACCCCATTGATTTTTAACCATTGGATTTGTCGCACTCTAGCTTTAGATGGTGTGGGTTGAGTTCGATTTGAATCTATGCTAGATCGAGCTTGGATCTTCCCCTTGATCATTGACAGTCTCTATTGATCAAGGGGAAGAACTTGGGATATCTCATCCATCCATCCATGCATTTTAGATGGACGATTGAGATAGTTCCGCATGTTTAGATATCTGTTATTCATTTTAAAACCATGAGGAGATCCCTAACCGTCTGATCATTGATCGGATGATAGGGATCAAAGCGTGTGTGCCTCCAATCACCATCTATGATTTGACTACTTAAGTAACACCATGATGACGTGATACATGTAAAGCGCACTGACTGTCGCCGCCACGCGTCGCACCGTGAGCTAGGGGATTAATTAAATGCTTATTTAATTTCTAATTAACTTAAGGATCTTCTAAACTTTATAACTCCCTCTAGAAAATTTAGAAAAATATGAAATAAAATCCTATGAAAAGATAATTTAACTTAGAATATTTTAAAATTAATTTGAATGGGTTTTGAATTATACTTTTCTCTGAATTTGGGTTTTAATTAGAAAGTTTATTTTGCTAATTACTTTTTAATTAGGCATCCATTAATCCTAAATTTCTTAGGTATGTTTGAGGAGATGAGTTCTACCTCTCATAATTTTCTTGGGATTTATTGAAGACTTGATTAGAAGAATTGCACATTAATTTACTAATTACCCTCATTATGTAATTAAGGACAATTAAGGTGTAATTAGAGATTTTAACCCGTGATTAGGGTTGATTAAGGTTAGATCTAGTAAGTTGAAGGTTTATGGAATTCGTTTGGGGAATTTCCACTAAGCTATTCCCTAAACCCCTTTTCTCTCCTTAATCTCCTTTTAATTAAGGGTTAATTCATTAATTATCTATTTAATTAATTTTTAAAAATTCTAAAAAATTCTAGAACTTAATTAATCTACTTTGGGTAGATTCTTAGTTTTTTAGTAGCCTAAGTTCAATTAAGGAAATCAAAACCCAATTCACATGTGTGAAAGGGGGTTTTGAAATTACTTAAGCTAAACCCCTTAGCTTAATTAACTTTTAATTGTGAGCCAAATTGCATTAGGCCTCCTTCTTATTAGGTACATTGCAAATTTAAATTCCTTGTGAGTTTTATGTCATTTCATTGGCTCATAATTATTTGGTTAATTTTTCTAAGGTGGTGTAGGTAAGGGTTAATTAAGTTACTTAATTCATACCTTAACCTAATCAATGCATAAAAATGGATCTAATTATCTAAAAATTAAATAAAAATATCAAACACATGTGGGAAAGGGTTAAGAACAGTAAACTCATCTCACCTTTTCAAAATTAAATTGAACTTCAAACTAAATAAAAATCACTTTGAGTTCACTTTCATTTATTTTAAATTTTCTTATTCTGTAAGAATGTCTTTAGGATTTAAGTGATGTAAACTTGTTTACATGCTTTCATTGCTTTTAATCATTCCCAAACATGTTAAATTTGTATTTCATGTGGTTTCATGCATTCATATTTTTTGAATTCAAATTTAAAAATAAAATTGTTTACTTTATGTCGAGTTTGCATGTGTAGGCTAAAGTAGAAATATGAATGGTTATTATCACTACTAAATCGAAATCATTTTCAAAATAAATAAATCAAATACCAAATATGGAAGTATGGTACTTATATTTTAATTATGAGTTTGCATGTGATAGATTATAAAGGCATGCTTAGCATAGGTTTCCTTTCTTCCTTATGTTGGTATAGTTTTGAATAGGAGTTGGTAAGAAGTAGGGTTCATTTGAAAAGAACCCAAAACTTACTTAATTCCATACCCTATTCATCCCTATGCTATCACTTAAAAAGGGTTACCTATACTTGCATAAATAAATTTCGTAAATAAAATGAATCCATTATACAACTTTTGCATTCTCCTTTTCTATTTCATTTCTTTTATACATATGTTTGTATTTAAGGAAAGTGTTATATTAGTCTGGACAACCCCAAGGTTGTGAGGCTTTAAGTAGCCCTAAGTAGGTCTTGTACCTTACACCACTGGTTAACAATGGCATTGTACTCACTTATGCCTTTCTTACTTTCATGTGTGTATGTGAAAATTTGGATAAGGAAATCTCTTTCTACTTAAGAGAAATCATGCATATTCAACTTCTAAATTTCCTTAAATGGATTACTTAGCATGCATGATAAAGTGTGTTAAATACTCTCATTTTTATGTATAGATATGCTTAGGGTCCATCCATATGCATATTACATATGTTGGGAAAGAAATGAAGTAATGTGTGTTATGTGAATTTTGATTCATTTTATTTAATCTTAAAATGCCTTTCTTTTTGAATAGATTTGTTTAGAGTTCATCTAAACTTAGGATTAATTAAAAGATTTAATCAAAACATTCACCTAAACAAAACTAAAATGTGAATCTACTTTAGAAATTATTTAGGTTAGGGAAGGAAAGAGAAGTTCTCTTCTCTTCCTCTCTCTCCATAACTTAGTAATTAATTGTAGGATCCACTTAAACCAAATCAAAAAAAAATAAAATCAATCCAAAATAATTAAACAACTCAAATGAAACCCTCCTCTAAATTGAACATGTTCTTCACACTTAGAAAATTTGAACCTAAAGCCATAGCTAAGCATACCGCACAAGCCTTCAAAGCACACATATTTTCCTAAGTCACCACTTCTAGTTTTAGGCTAGGTCGGTGCATGATTTGATGTTTGTTTTTATTTTGTGATATATTTTTTAGATTGGATGTTAGGATGTATTCTTGTATAATGAATGGTAGGACGTTCTTAGTCTAACTATTCTTTTTTCTGATTTTGTGCTTAGAGTGCTATCATAAATAAAAATATAAATGCTTTTGCTTGGGTGCTTTATACCCCAAAGCATAATCCATAGTGGACTTAGTCACCCATGTGTGGGGTGATAAGTCCAATATACTTGAGATTTGTGTGGTTTGTTTTAGCTAACCTTTATTTTGTAGGTGTTAGTTAGATTTCCACTTTTCCTTTTCATGTAAATTTATGCAATTAGGGTTGTGGAATGATTATTATGGGCATTAGGATGAGCATTGGTCATAAGATCTTATCTTATGCACCTTGTTAAGCCTTGGAGCATCTACCTTTCAACCATCCAAACTAAGGAACCAAAGAAGAAAGAAGAAAAAAAGAAAGAAGAAATAAAGCTTGAAGACACCTCATAACAATGAATTCCTTGCTTAATTATAATTTAATTCATTTGTAATCCAGGTTGTATAAGGGTAGAGCTCGGCTACCCACATTTGATATTTTCATGTTTGGGCAGTGGTGCCCGACCATAACAACCTTTATTCTTTTGCAATTAGCTTTATAAATTGGATGATGATTTATTTAGCTTTTACATTAAGTGGCATGCTTTCCCTAGTTTCTTCCTTACTTTATGTATTACCTGGATGTGGATTAGGCGATTTAGAGAAAAATAAATCTTTTACCCAACTTAACAACTCAAATTAAAAATAAACAACTCATATCCTCATCTAAAGCTTAGGTTTAAAATCAAGATAAAAGAATTAGCAACCCCTTAGCTGGATGTGCGTTTCTTTTGTAATATCATGCAAAAATGCATCTTATTTCACTCTTCATTAGAGGGCTTCCACCTTTTCTAGAGAAACTTGGCTTGATGTTTGAGAGCCATGGTGGAAACTCACCTCCTCCCTTCTTGTTGATTTTAGCCAATAACCTTCTTTCTCATGCATTACTCATATGAATCCTATTAGCCCGAGTCAAGATAATTGTCCAAAAGTATAAATAAAATGAAATTTGAATTACATTAGATTTAGGTCATTTGAAGCATGCCCTTTACATGATCTAGTCTCTTTAGGGTGTGAGTTTAAGGACTTAATCTCTTTTTAAATAAATAATAGCCTAGCTATCTTGTATAAGCATAATGACTTGCCTAGGAAGAGTTAGTTGGCGTCCACCCCAGAGTTGTAAGTCCAAGTAGGTGGTTTGTCCTCTCTTAGAGATAAACCAATTACCTATTTTTCACCTTGATTTAGGTTGTGCTTTTGGCCTCAAAGCTCCTAGATTTAGTTTGGTTGCTCTCCTTTGTTGGCCATGTTTAATTCCTCACCTCTTAGGCATTTCCTTAATCTTGTGTTTAGGAATCATAAGTCAAATTTCAATGAAAATTTAACTCAAATAAACTAAATCAATTTAATAAATGTAAAGCTCAGTAGGATAATTTGAGATGCTGTTTCCTAAAATCTCCACTTATCTTCCATTTTATAATCTCTCTTTGATCAATCACATTTGATCTTGAAATGAACCAATCGATTGATAGTCCTTTCCTATTAAAATCAAGATGTTTACCTTAATCGAGTTTTCCTAAGGAATCCCCATTTCTTAGGATGTAATTAACTATGGGGTTTTCCCCATAGGAACTTAATGACATTGTTTAAAATAAACCCTTTACTTTTCTATGTAAAGTAAGGGAAGAATCTATGGTACATATGCACCCATCATCCTTAGTCCTTATTGAGATTAGGTCCATTAAAGGGTAGTGACTTCTATCTTTGAGATAGTACATTATTTCTTGATGATGTAATCACCGAATAAGTACATCTATGGATCTATGGCATCTTAAAAAGATGAATTTTATAGGCTTGCCTCTTTCATTTCTCCCAACAGATTTGAAAGGCCACTCCATATTAGAAATTTTCACCACAGATTTTTCTAGCTAGGGATGGTTCCTCTCTCCATCTTTGGTAAATGATCATGTCTTTGAGTATCGATAGTGGGTTTGTACTTTGTATGAATCCAAGACTATCCTTCTTTCCATTGGCACTTAGCTCATTTCATTCTTAAGTTGAGTTAAACATCATTAGGTTTTAGGACCGCATTCCTTGTTGGTCTTAAAACCCCGCTCAATGGGTAAAATGAAAAGATCTAAATAAAAAAGAAAACATTTTTAAAGACTTCCTCCTTATCATTTTCATGATAAGGAAAGGTTCATCCTCAAAATAATAAATCTTCATAAAGAACTTTGCTTTTCAAAAGCACCTTTCAAAATGCACTTAATAAAATATTTTCACAAAATCTTGTCACCCTCATTTAACAATTCCCATAATTGTTACATGTAGGATTTTCAAAAATAAAACTAAACAACATTTTTCAAAATAGCACAATGAACATCTTCTTTCAATTCACTTTGATGAAGATGTCATTTTCAAAATAAAATGAACAATCATCTTTCCAAAAGTCACAATCATAATCATAAAAGTTTTCAAAAGCACGATGAATCTTTCTATTCAATACATTCACACTTATTGAATGGAAAGTTCACTTCTGAACAAAAATAAAATTTTCAAAAAACACACATGAACACCTTCATTTAATATACTCAAATTTATTAAATGAAGATTTAATTCCCAACTAAAAATAAAATATCATTTAGGAAATCTCTTTTGAACATATCTCACATATATGTTTTAAGTTGGAATTCCTCTTTCAAAAAAAAGCAATCACACATAAAAACAAAAAAAAATTCATTTCAAAATAAGATTGATCTCCATTCTACATACCTAAATTTGTCAAATGGAA
This sequence comes from Cymbidium sinense, assembly GCA_021442155.1. Classification (NCBI taxonomy): domain Eukaryota; kingdom Viridiplantae; phylum Streptophyta; class Magnoliopsida; order Asparagales; family Orchidaceae; genus Cymbidium; species Cymbidium sinense. The sequence continues at coordinate 322,929,458 of CM038214.1, read as the reverse complement.
GTCCCCTTTTCAAAAAAAAAAAAAATCAACAATCATATTTCAAAATTTTTCAAAACACATTTAGAACTTCATTTAACATACCCAAATTTGTTAAGTGAAGTCTCCAAATCAAAAATTCAAAATTTTCAAACACATTCGGAACTTCATTTAACATACCCAAATTTGTTAAGTGAAGTCTCCAAATTCAAAATCAAAAAAAAATTTAACACATTTTGGAACCTCATTTAGGATAATCAAATTTGCTAAGTGAAGTTCCCAAATCCAAAAATCAAAAATCAATAATTTTCAAAGCACATTTGGAACTTCATTTAACATACCCAAATTTGTTAAGTGAAGTCTCCAAATTCAAAATCCAAAAATTTTCAAACAACTTTTGGAACTTCATTTAGCATACTCAAATTTGCTAAGTGAAGTTTCCAAATCCAAAATCAAACATTTTTCAAAACATTTTTTTGGAACTTCACCTAGCATACTCAAATTTGCTAAGTGAAGTTTCCAAAGTCAAAACCAAAATTTTCAAACACCTTTTGGAGCTTCTTCCCTTAGCATACCAAATTTTCTAAGGAGAAGTTTCCATTTTAAAACTAAAATGAAATCAAAATCTTGAAAACACCATTTGGAATTTCATTTAGCATACTCAAATTGCTAAGTGAAATTTCCATTTCAAAACCAAGTGGGACTTCATCTTTAGCATACCAAATTTTCTAAAGTTGAATCTCCACTTCCAATCACATCAAAACAACAAATGAAACACTTAGGGTTAAATTTGCTAAGAATCCTATTTTCAAAATCAAACAAAATACACTTGGGTTCTTCACTTAGCATACCTAAATTTACTAAGTAAAATTTCAAATTTTCCAAAATAAAAAACAAAATTCACAAAAGAAATAATCACTTTCTCACTTCACTTAGCATACTTAAATTTCCCAAGTAAGAAAATTCCAAAACAATCAAAAAAATAAAATCATTTGAGCCTTACTTTAGCATACCTAAATTTGTTAAAAGAAAGGGTCCTCAAAATCATAAATTCATATTCAAAATAAATAGTGAACCAATTGAAGCATCCTTATCAAAATTTTGGATCCATATTTCAACATACCTAATTTTGTTGAAGTTGGATTCATATTCAAATTCCTCTTTCAATCAATCTTCTAAAATCCATTTGAACCCTACTTAACACTTCCAAGTTGTTGGATGTGGGTTCAAATTTTCAAATTCAAAATTCAAAAATCTATGGAGATAGAAATCTGACACAAGTTAATTTCTCATTGTAGATTCTTTACGTAGTATAGTTTAGTTTTAGTCTATTATAGTCAATGAAATAGTCGGTTCTCAGAAGTTTGTCTTCACCTTCCCCCATGGTATGGATCTAGCTTTAGATCAGGCTGACCTTCCCCGTCTAGATCATACCCACTTGATTCACTTTGGCCAGGGATTTGAGGGAGCCAGGATCACTTGTGAGGGCATTCCCCTCACCACCAAGAGACCAAGGTGACCGCGAAGCTCATCAATATAGACTTACCTTGATTCTAATGTCTCCTCACCAAAGAGGAAAGTGGCGCATAGACTTGTTATAGTGCGAGATAGCATCAGCTCTAGTTGTAGTTCATCCAGAGTTGCTCATGTTGCCCCATGGGCTAGTACAACATCTCTGTCTAAGGTAAGGCTCCCCTAGTCTCAGGGCTTGCCTCCCCTACATTTGAGTATGGGTCTAGCTCACACTCCTCCCATCCTATCCATACCTAATGTAGGAACAAGAATCACATGATCAAGAGGTATCACACTCGGATAGCTAGGGAGCTAGAGGTAGCTCGATCGATGGATGAGTCTCCCATTATCACTTCACCAGCAAGAAACTAGTTCCATCCTCTCTCGGATCGACATGGAGGGATGGATGATCCATTCATCACCTCCTTCTATGGTGCACTTGCAACCAACAATTTTAAGGAGCAGGAGGTCATATGCTGGCCCCCGATCTATTTTATGCCAGGTAGGCAGAGGAAACAGATGCTCAGAGTCTGACACTCAATTTGATCTTTGATCTATTATCTCCTACAGTGTAGGGAGGTAGATTCACCAGGAGAGGGCCCATGAGGCCCATACAACCCATATTACTAGCTGAGAGCGATAGAGGTTTAGCCGTCAGTTGTCCACTTCTACTTTGATTGATTTTCTAGCTCGACAAGCTACCCGTGCTGACCATACTGATAGTATTCTTCTCACTAGGACCAACCACCACAGAAGGGCAGTTCTTGTGCACAGAGAGTCAATGGTGTCTCCACCCCATTGCTCTACCCCTCGTCTACCATCATTGCTATTACGATCTCCCATTCCATCTAAGGCCATGAAGGCGCATCAGGGAAAAGTGCACCCATTGGTGATCTATGACCAAGGGATCCTACCCTTCTACACCATCCATTATGGTAGGGCTCTCGCTTGACCTTCCCCGTGGTGGTGCGGATGGTGACCAGAAGCATCATCATCCCTTCACCAACTCCACCCATACAGATGGAGATGGGATGATTTATTCTAGATGATAATTCAATTGTAGCGTGGTGGAGGAACATCCTAGGATTTTACCCTCTTATAGTAGTAGTAGCGAGTATCATTCTCTAGTGAGTCCCACATTGATTCTCCGAGTGAGGTGCCTCTCGTGCATGATAGTGATCATCTTAGCCTAAATTGTTTTGTACTATTGAGTTGATCATTCCTTAGATGAAATAGTTGCATATTATTTCATGGAGAAGAAGGAAATCTTAGGGTACAGTCCGATGAAGAGAGTCTGATCCCAACAAAGATGACTTGATGGAGATTTAGGAGTATGCATGGTTGACATTAGATGATCTCTTCTTAGGGAACTATAGGTTATGGAAGGTGATGAGGTTGATCAAGAGGACACCATAGAATCAGCCCAACACCTCTGAGATTAGTTGAGGTAGAAGGATGAGTGGATTGATAGGATGGTACGTCAGTTACAGGACTTGTTAGCAATAGTGTCAGTGCTTCAGAAATAAGCCCCTTTAGTTCATCCTACCATAATCGACATCAGTCAGCCTGAGTTAGTGCATGTCTTCAACCTAGTCAAGACTCTACCTCCCATTGAGCAAGGTAGCACTAGCTTATATAGAAAGGTAGTGGAAAGTACCTCCATACAAGAAAAAGATATAAAATTAAAGGAAACTTTGGCTCAAGCTCGAAGAGGATCATCAGTTCCAAAGGGTAGACCCTACCTAGAGGAATTCGATATTTCAGTATCCCAAGGGTTTCATGCCTCCTTCCTTTAAAAGATTCGATGGCAGTGAAAATCTGAGGAAACACATAGCTCATTTTAGGGCTAATTTACAACAGTGGCAATGATGCTTTTTTTTTGACTTTTGTAGCTAGCGGTATTACTTTTGATTGGTATGAACTGCCCAACAATTTATTAAAGACATTTGTTGAGTTAGAGCAACTTTATCAAGAGGTTTGCTGGAGCTCAACAAAGGGTTAATGTAGGTGATCTTTGTAGCAACACACCGGTGAGTCACTTATTGATTATATTCTCACATAACCGAGTATGTGAACCATATGCTCAACATCATGCCATTGAGATTCTCTTGAAGAATATCCATGGCCTCACCTTCATGCTTAAGGGCTTCACTATCAAGACATTTGAGAAGCTAATCAAGACTCTACAAGGAGAAGCCAAACAATTGCCTTTTCAAGATCGCCTAAGTAAGCAAGTCAAAGGTCTATGAAAGAAGCTAGCAAGTAGAATGGTTGACAAAGGGAAGTGCCTAGAGATTGGTCGAGAGGCCATGACCTCAGCAGCCTCCACCTCCTTTGCCATCACCGAGGCAACCCAACCAGTCTCCACCGTAGCCTCCATGGCCATTATAGCCCCCGCCTTAGCCATACCAGCAGCAGCAGTGGCATATATACCCGCCACCAAGTAGTTATGGTTCACCTACTCTTTTAGATAAGTTAAACAAACTTCTTATTAAATTAAGGAGTAATCGGAAAATCTTTAAGAATCTCTTAAAGAAACTTGATTTTTAGCTGCCCAAGCCTAGGAGACTGGAGGAACTAGGAAGTCATGATCCAAACTTTTCCCTTACCAATCATGCTAGGCTACATTTTGGAGGATTGCTTCACATTCAAGGACTGGCTTGAACAAAGTTTCAAGATCGGTGTTGTAATTATCCCAAAGGAATACCTTATGGAACAACCTTCTAGTTCCATTAGGGTAATCCTCGGGGATACATGTGATCCTACCAAAACCAAAGAAAGTTGGGACATTTCTTCATCTAAAACCTCTAAGAAAATAATTCAGAAGATCAAGAAGCTATTCTTGTAGGTGCCTGAGTCAACTCAAACCTCCAACACCAAGGAAGGTTTGCAAGTTGCCGTGCCAACTAGAAAGTGGGAGCAAGAGAGTAAAAGATGTGTCACCAGATAGCCACTTAGCATAGCCACCGACCGTGTCTAGCCTCCATCCTTTAGTTGCATCTTCCACACTGATGACTTATTCCATTTCAGCTAGCTTTTCTATTTTTTCTTCTACTAGAACTCTTGTATCAGTGGATAAGGGCATCAAATCCCTTACTCCACTCACTTTACTTGACTTCTACTTTGTACCTCAAATAATTCCAAGAAATTGAAGAATAAAGCTATTTGAATTACATGTGTCACCGATGGGTTGTCTTCTTCTATTCCTAACGATAACTCTTCAAGTCTAATAACTATAATTCTGATCTTCCTCTTTCTGATTCATAGTTAGACTTTCCAACTCTAAATACTATGGGTTCACCTCTTGAGATAAACTTGGAATCATCTAATTCTGAGGGTAAGTTGTAGGTGAGCCTAAAGTGTAGGTGGAACCTTCCACCACCTTGCCTCAAGAGATCACTAAAGTCAACCTCCATAGTGGCAAGGTTCTACCTCCTAGGCACCTCAAGATGGGGAAATAGTCATTGGTACTGAAGATCGAGAAGCCCTTCCATAGGATGATCGACCCTTGGATATGCTTTCCGAAGGTGGACTACAACATCCTTTCTCATCTAAGAAAGTTGTCATCAAAGCTAAGCATATATGATGCCTTGTCTTATCCAAAGATGAGGGAATCACTAATCAAGGCCCTCCTTATCTGAAATATGCTTAGCTTAATCACTATAGGTGAGGAAGCACATTATGCAAAATAAGCCCAAGGATCACCTTCAAAGTGAAGACCTTCTTCTAGGGACTTGGAGCATAACCATCCTCACTACATCATAATTAACATGGAGAGGTTCAAATTTGCTAGGTTTCTCATGGATTTAGGTGCATTGGTGAACATTATGAGTCTAAAGACCCTTACCTATGTAAAGATTGACATCTCCACAATCTGAGGAGATAGGATGATGTTGAAAGGATTTAATGATCAAGGTGAATGGGCTTTAGGTTCTATAGTGTTACCTTTGGAGATAGGTGATTGGAAGACTAAAGCTAAGTTCTACATCATTGATTTGAATACTTCATTCTCTGCTTTGCTTGGTAGGCCTTGGATACATCAGAACAAGATTGTTCCATCTTCCCTTCATCGCATCAAAAGATGGAATTAATATCATCATGGGGATGAAAAGCCATTTTTAGTTAGAGGTTGAGATTTATGAGGATGTGACCTACTATCTTCCTCAAAACACCCATTCTTTCATGAACTTGGACAAAATTCAAATGCAAACCAAAAAAGAAAAGAAAATGAAACAAAAGAAAAGATAAAAGAAAATGAAAAGAAAATAAAAGTCAAGTGAACAAGAAAGGGGAATTGAAGAAGAAATAGATCACATATCACATTCCACCCATAGTTCATTCCTTCATATGGACATGTGGGTAGGATGGCTCAACCTCCACCGTAGGTAGGCAAATAGAGGCGTTCAGAGGTGGGAGACCCTCTAGTTGGCCTTCAGCCAATAGAGGTTGTGTTCAGTTCATAAGAGTACCCCTATTATTCACATAGACTTGGAATCCAGCTCGGATGAGTCTAATGTGATTAGTAACCAACCCCTCAGGTTCCATTGGAGGTGACTTTTGATCTAGCGAGATGAAGACCACTCCAAGAAAAAGCAAAGTATTCAAATCTAGTTTATGTGAAACTATTAGGCAGTTGGGAACCTTAGCTCTTACCTCACTTACATCTCAAAAAAGTTGAAGGTTTAGTAGAGGAAGTCCCTAAGTCTTCCAAAGGACATGAAGTGAAGAAGTTCTTTTGGGATCATCCTCCTCAATCAAAGTTGATGTAGCTTGAGGAAGATACTTTTAAAGAGTTAATGGAATTACCTTTTGACTTTTACTCACCTTGTGTTCAAAATCTTATACAGAAAGGTTTAGTTCCTCACACATGGTCCAAGTACAGATTAGAATACTTCAAAAAGCTATGGAATAATATAGATAGGGAAGCATAATCAAGAGCAGGACTAGGATTCAGTACAATGGGTCCGGTCAATGATGAAGATTATTGCCTAGTTGTTACCAACCATTTGGAGTCTGATAGGTTCTTCACACATCCCCAACTCTTATGAGAATGTGCATTTAGAAACTTCAGATGATCTAGATGATCTCCAACTAAAAGAGGCACCACCATAATTTGAAGAGGAGATTCATTCAACAATCGACAAGCTTAAATAAATCAACCTTGGGATAGAAGAAAATCTACCAACATACAGTTGTCATTGAATGAAGAAGAAAAACCAATGACTTAGGCTAATGAGTTTAAAGATGCTTGCATGGAGTTATGAAGAAATGCCTGATTATCTCTTGACATAGTCCACAAGCTAGCAATAGACTAATGTTACCCTATTAAGCAAGCTCCTAGATGCATGCAGATTAGAAATTGAACAATAGGTCATTTCTAAAGTCAAGAACCGATCGATGTTGGTTTCATCGGGAAGAAAAATATCCTACCCAGTTAGCTGTGTCATCCCAAGAAGAAGAATGGCCAAATTCAAAATTGTGTCAATTTTAGGGACTTGAATAAGGCATGTCCTAAGGATGAGTTTCCTCTTCCTATACTAGAATTAATGGTGGACATCACCTCATCTCATGCAGTATTCTCTTTCATGGATGGATCATCTAGCTATAACCAAATCAAGATGTCTCCTGAAGATGAAAGAAACACTACATTTTGAACCCCAATTAAAATCTTCTGTTGTAGGGTCATGCCTTTGGCCTTAAAATGCTACATACCAACCATGACTCGATCTTCAATGAACTCATCCATCATCAGGTTGAGTGCTATGTTGATGATTTAATAGTCAAAAGCTTAGAAAAGGAAGACCACCTCTTTGACTTGAGAGTAGTTTTCAAATGGTTAAGACAATATAACCTCAAGATGAATCCCCTGAAGTGTGCATTCGGAGTCGCTTCAAGGAAATTCCTTGGGTTTGTTATTCGACATCGAGGAATAGAAATAGATCCTGAAAAGATTAAAGCTATCTTAGAAATGCCACCTCTTAATAGTTTAACTCAACTCAGATCCTTTCAAGGATGGTTGGCATATCTAAGATGCTTTATCTCAAACCTATCAGTGAGATGCAAACCATTCTTAGCACTTGTCAAAAAGGATGAGATGATAAGTGTGAGCATGCTTTTGAAGACATCAAAGAGTACTTGGTGAAGCCGTTAGCTCCCTATCTGGCAGCCATTGATCCTTTACACTAGCATTGGATGACTCTTTGATGCTCTATTGCCAATGATGAGGGAAGGAGAGTGCTCTATTACCTCAACCTCTTGATCTTGAAGAAAAAACTATCCACCTATTGAGAAACATTGCCTAGCTTTGATCTTTGCATCTCTGGCTATGACACTATATGCTTTCTCATAAGGTGAACTTGATCTCTAAAAATCCACCACGATCTCATGACACGACCAACACTATCTGGACGTTTGGCTTGATGGTCCATGATTCTCTCGTAGTTTGATATCACATTTGTACCCTCGCAATAAAAGGACACAGGATTTCTTAGAAAGATACCCACTTCGATTCCGCTTAGTGATGATCTCCCATGAACAAATCATGAACTTAGGGAGGTAAACACCGATGGGAGATGTATTTTGATGGTGCTGCTTCTTTTCTTGAAGGTGAAGCACCACGATCTATTCTCCCAGGAAAGGCAGGGGTAGGAATAGTTCTTCTAACTCTAAATTATGATGTGATGAGATTCTCATACTATCTTTCCAACCCCTGCACCAACAACAAAGTTAAGCATGAGGCTTTGATTGTCGGTCTAGAGTTAGCCATCACTATCGTGTCAAGAGCATCAACATCTTTGGAGATTCTCATCAACTAGATTTCGGGTCCTACCAGTTCTCAAACCAAGCTCATTTACTATGAGTATGCCATGATTGTCAAATTCAGAAGTCACCATCTACAAGGTTCCCCGAAAGAGAATGTAGATGCCTTGGCCAAACTTTCCAAGGAGTTGGCATGTCCAAAAGATGAGTCAATTTCAATAACGGTCCAAAATAGACAAGTCCTATCCCTTATTGATTCTAAACTCATCGACAGACTTTATCTTGAAGGGGAGGTTATCATTGCCAAAATGGACAAGGAGCTGGATTAGAGGCAACCATTCATAGATTACTTGAACACCGGCAAACTACCTCAAGAGAAATCACAAGCCCATCAAGTGAAACAAAGAGCTCTCTCCTATGCTCTTGTTGATGGCACCCTATACCGCCAGTCCTTTGACCAGATGTGGTTATGTTATTTAGACAAACACAAAGCCCATGGAATTATAATTAAGGTACACGTCTGTGAGCTCATCAATCCAATCCAAAGATGAAGATGAAGATCAAAAGACTAGGATACTACTGGCCTTCGATGATCACAGATTGCATGGATGTAGCTAGGAGATGCCATCAGTATTAGTACACAGTGTGGTCCTCCACCAACCACCCAACATTCTACATCCTACATTGGCTTCATGGACATTTGAGTGTTAGGGTACTAACATTGTAGGTCTGATTGATCCTCCTTCTTCCAGGGCATCGATTCATCTTAGCTGCCACCGACTACTTTTCCAAGTGGGTCCATCCCACTCAGAGAGGTCATAGCTCATCACGTGCTCTAATTTTTCTAGAACCATATTGTATATAGGTTCAGGGTGCCTCGATGAATTATATCTGATAATGGTACTGCATTCAAAAGCATGAAGATCAATAGCTTTGCTAGAAGACATGGTATAGATTGGAGATACTCCACCATCTATTACCCAGAGCAAATGGCTTAGCAGAAGCATTCAATAAAACTCTCATCTAGATACTGAAGAAGACTCTTGATGACAATAAATGACAGTGGAATGAGCAGTTAGTTGAAGCTTTGTGGGCCTACCGCACCACATACCAAACTCCAACTCAGTCTACCCCATTTTCTTTAGTGTATGGGTCCGAAGCCATTCTTCCTTTAGAAGTTCAACTCCCATCACTAAGGATAGCATTGGGTAACAAGATCACTATAGAGCATAATGCAAAGTTGTGATTAGAAGAGCTCGAAGGTTTGGAGAAAGTTTCACGGGCGCAGAACCTCAAGTTGTACAAGGCCAAAATGATTCAAGCTCACAACAACTGGTCCACCCTAGGTCTTTCGAGTAGAGAACTTGTGTTAGTCTAAGGAGACCATTTCCCATCAAAAGATGGGAGGCAAGTTTGAACCCACTTGGGAAGGCCCCTATGTCATAGAGAAGGCCTACCAAGGAGGATCTTATCAGCTTATTGATTGTAAAGGGGAACACCCGATGCTTCCAATTAATGGCTCTATCTAAAGAAATATTACCCATGAAATAAATCATGTTTGAAAATAATCATTAATAAAAGAACAAAATTTGATTCCATTCATCAAATCTTCTTCTTTTGAAAGCATTGTTTATTTATCGAATCCACATGATGTGTTTAGGGTAAGTAAGAGTCCCCAGTGGCATCCTATCCCTCTTTTATAACATAAACACAATCTCCCAGTATTTTTAGAATAGGTGTAAGAGAACTCGAGAGGCATCCTATTTTGATTAGCATAACTAAGATAAGAAACCCAAGCGACATCCTTTCTGGAATCTTGTTGCCATCCATGGCACTTCATCAAATCCTAGTGTGTTTAAGGTAGGTGTAAGAGTCCCAGAGGCATCCTATTCCTTTTAACACATGCACAACAACAAACACAAATCTTTTCTTATTTTGATGTGAGAGCAAGCCCCCATGGCACTCACTTATATTACTAGTTGGGTCTACATGCTACCGCTAGTATGTCACCCTAGTGGTCATTTATTGGAGGATGTGAGTCCCGTGCTTTCTTCCTAACTTGATCATTGCAAACCAAAGAGCACTTGTTAGTATGGTAGCTTCACTACCTAGCAAGCTACCTCATGTTGACTTTGCTTAAGAAGATGTGAGTCCCCTGCTTTCTTCTTTGAACTAGCCATCATGCTCTAACTAGGTCGAGTATGTTTGAGGTTTAGGATAAGTCCCCGAGGCTCTTTCCTCTTGACTACTTTTGAGTTGATATAAGTCCCCAAGTGGCATTCACTCAAGAGTCACCCAGGTCGGATAGCACATGAGTGAGACTATCCAATCCTTCCACTAGGAGGATGTGAGTCCCCGAGCTTTCTTCTAGGCCGATTATTGCAAAATTGAGGCACCTTAGGTTGATTGATGCTATGCGATAGTGACTCACCCGAATACACCACTCTTGGCAGATATGAGTCCTGCTTTCTCCTTGAGTTGGGACAATACCTATTGATATATGACTATCCATGTCATTTTCTCCGTGGTGTTGGATTAAGCCCTTACCCCATCCCCGGCACTCTATTTGGATCAAGTCCTTTGTGACCCATTTAGACACTACCTGTTACTTTGGATTGGATAGTTCCCTTTCCTAGTAACCACCCTGTGGTTGGAGAATTTGTCAGATGCATAGATTCTCCTTGGTTTAGTAAATCTAAGATAGTCTAGGCGATATAAGCTCCTTCGATGATCCCTTAAACACTAATAGGGTCCATGATAAAACAACAAACAAACAAACAAAATCAAAAAAAATTCTCTTATGAATTTGAATTTAAAAGGGCCCCTTTCAATAGCATCTATCTTTAAGGAAGTGTCAAAACTCCCTATAGAATTGCCTAGTTGAGATAAATTCCTTAGTACTCATTCCATAGTCACCCTTAGGTGATTCAATATTCTATTTTCCACAAGCTTACCGTAGTCATTTCACTTTTGAAAGATGTAAGATGCATTCTTTCTAGCATGATTGTCAAATAGATGGGCACCTGGTTGGGTTATTTGTTGCCCAAAGCATCACCCTGGTCTTTTCTAGCGGAAGATGTGAGTCCACGAGCTTTCTTCCCCCTAATTGGTCATTACAAATTGAAAGGCACTGCTTTGGTTGGATAGTTCTCCCATCGGTCAGAAAGCTACTCCATTTCTTTTAGTGAATCTGAGATAGGTAGGCTTCTATAAGCTCTTTCTCGGTGTGATCCATCACAAACCACATAATCCACAAACAAATCTAAAAATAAAATTAATCTTTGACTATCCTTGAGCGATTTAAGTCCCCGGTGGCATTCACTTCAATAGTCGCCAGGTCGTTGATTTATTGCCTTTCAATCAACCTAGTGGTTCCTTATTGTGGAAGATGTGAGTCCCGCTTTCTTCTTCTAACTAGCCATTGTAAAGGCATTTCCCCTTTGTTGGATAGTCTTACCTGTGTTTGGTAGCTACTCCCTTTTAGTAATTGAGTTAGGTCTAGCTTCCATAGCCCTACTCAGTATAGTTCATTGAAACATGGGATCCATCATAATTAATAAATAAAACTAAAAAAATGAAATCAATCTTGACTATCTTTGAGTTGATCTAAGTCCCTAGTGGCATTCACAATAATGACCCTAGGTTGGGTTCAATGTTTCTTAGATAGATTGCAAGCTCTACTTTGGAGGATGTAAGTCTACTATGCTTTCTTAGTACAATGTATAAAAGGCATCCCTTTGGTTGGCTAGTCCTACTATGTTTGTAGACTACCCCTTTGGATTGGTAAATCGTTAGTCTTGACCTCCATGGTTCTACTTGCGATCCATCGACCAACAAGGTTCATCTAAAAATTCAAACCAACAAATTTAAAATAAATTACCCACTTCCCAAACAAATCAAATCTTTCTCTCTAGAGAATCAAATCAAACCTTTCATCCCCTTGTGGATGACTTGAAGCTTCCTTAGTGGAAGGTTCACACTATCCCTTAGTGGATTTTTTCTCTCTTATGTCTTGGGCATAAGTAGAGCCACATTACTAAAACTTTGATTGTTTCTTTTCCTTGGGTTAAGGATAGATTGTTTTATTAGTGCTTGTGATCTTTTGGTGTTTTGATCATTTGGTCAACACAATGTGTGTTCCTTGTCGGTCACACCACCCCCCCTTTGTTGACCTCATTTTTTAGATGAGCTCTCAACCCCTCCATCTTAGACATAGGATTCTCTTAGACTTTAAGAGTTTCTTCATCTTAAGACACATCTAGTGATTAGTGGATACTCAAACCTATCCCTAGAGACTTAGAAGAGTTAGCCATAGGAATAAGTCATGCCTTAGGGGTGTTACAAAAATTTCCCTTACCATTCCTCACTTTCCTTCTTTCAAGTCAAACTCCAAATCAATCTTAATTGATTTTCTCCAAATTCAAATCAACTCCATATGATTGAAATCCATGATTGAAACCCATGATCAAAATTCATTTAAAATTCCTAAGTCCAAATTTTGCCAAGTCCTTAATATTCCAAGGACTTAACCAAAATCATGATCTAAATCAAATAAAATCTTTGAGATTTTCTCATAATCCATTTATATTCTCATTTATATTCACATATCAAATCCAAAATCAAATTCCTCAATTCATCTTAATTTTCCATTAATGGACTTAGCCTAAACTTTGATCAAATCAATTCAAACTCTTGATTTTCTCAAAATCATTTATATTCTCATTTATATTCACATATATAAATGAAATATAAATATAAATCAATCAAATCAAAGGAAAAATTAAATTTCCAATTTAAAATCTCCTTAAGTCATTAATTTTCCATTTGAACTTGCCTAAATCTTGATCAAACCATATCAAAGTCATGGGATTTTCTCATAATTCTTATATTCATTTTATATCATATATAAATTATAAATATAAATTTTAATCAAATTAAATTCTCCTTTTAAACTATATTCTATTTCAAAATAATAAATGAAAAAAAAACAATTATTCTTGATCAAGATTTTCTCATATTGATATACAATCATCCTCATTAAATCAAACTTCAATCACTCAATCAAACCCAAGTCAAAATCAAATCCATCATATTTTAATATTTCAAATGGATCAAAACCCATTTTAACTTTAAACCACTTGTAAATGGATTTATATTTCAATCATGAGTCCATATACAAGATCAACCAACTTCATCAAGCTTTGACCAAGCATTTAACTTGTTTGACAAAGTGAGTGATAAAACCCTTGAGCCAAATTTTGATAACCAAATTGGATTGAACTCTCATATCCTCTCATCATGATCAACAATCATGGATGATCAATCAATCAAATTGGTCAAACCAAGTCAAACCTAAGGGTTGACCAAGTCAACTTAACCCAAATGAAACCTCATACAAATTCATCATAGGCCAAATTGATCAAAACCCAATGGGTCAATCATTTTAAATCACTTGTGGAACTTGACCAAGCCTCATTGGCCCAGACCTACTAGCCAAATGACCGACCCAACTTGACAAGGGTCATGTTGAGCCAAATTTGAACATACCCAAAATTGATTGGAAACAAATACCAATCCACTCCATATGACTAACCAAACCTAAACCTATTCAAATAGGTCAAATGGGTCAAATAGGTCAACTTGACCCATTTGACCTAAATGAAGTCATATGAGCCAAATTCAAAACTATACCAAATTGAATCAAAGTCACCAAACATTTCAAATGGTCATATGAACTTGTCCCAACCCTTGGTTTGACCCAATTTGACCCGATTAGTCACAAAGTTGACCCATTTTGACCTAAATGGGTCAACATGAGCCAAACACTATCAAATGAATTCCAAATCTCATGAAACTTGGCCAAACCTAGTTTCTCCACATACCCAACATACCCAGAGTGAAAAAAATGACCATTCTACCCAGGCCATAGAACAAATTTTGGCTTAACCATGGGTAATTTGGTCATACCCTCTTCACATTCACTTGAGGCTTTCCTAAAGCTCAAGGGGACCTAAGAGTGGTGCAACCAACAATGGGTTTGGGTTTAGCCCAATTGGTCTCAACCAAACGACCCACATGGGTCAAAATGCAAAATTCAAACTCCCTCTCAAACTCAAATTCAAGCACATGGGAGGTTGGAAATCCACTCTTGGATCAAACGACCATGTGCACACCCTTAACGATCAAACAACCACTTTATGATTGGTGGATCAAAATGGAAGAGCATTGGTGACCAATCCTTCAAGGGAGATATACTCCCCAATTCAATTCAATTCTCACTTCCCTCTGTCGGTAAAGGAACTCAGGAGCATTCCCAGCTTCTTAGAGGATTTGAAAAGCCATTTCTGATTTTAGACTTTGAAAATAGGGGAAGTCCATTGAAGAGCTAACTTCTTCTTCACTCAATCTAACAATTGCTCTTGCATACTTCATCAAGAGCTAAGTCAGTGCACCCAAGCTTCCTTTGGGTTCTCAGGAAGGATTGAATTGGATCAAAGTCGAGCTTAAGCTAAGGAGGAGGTGACCCATAGAAGATCCACTCAACCTCAATGCTCAAAACTTAGCTTTGTCTCAACCGAAGCTTCTCCAAGGGAATCGAGCATCGGTGATCACCTCTGGTGAGGTATGGGATTTTCTGACCATTAAACTCAATGTGGTGTGGAGCTTTGTGAAAGAAATTTTCACCCCATCAATTTTTGACCATTGGATTATCTTTTGGCTTTAGATGGTATGGGCTGAGTTTGATTTGAATCCATGCTAGATCGAGCTTGGATCTTCCCCTTGATCATGGATGGTCTCTATTGATCAAGGGAAAGAACTTGGGAGATCTCAGCCATCCATCCACACATTTTAGATGGACGGCTGAGATAATTTTGCGTTTAGATATTTTATTATTTTAAAAATGGGAGATCTTCGTCAGATCTTTGATCGGCTATCAAAGCGCATGCCACCGCCACCATCCGATTTGACTACTTAAGTAACTCATGGTGCATGTAAAGCGCTTGACCACCACCGCATGTTGCACCGTGGGGATTAGTTAAATGCTTAATTAATTTAATTAACTTAAATCTTCTAAAATTCATAACTCCCTAAAATTAAAAAAAAAATGAAATAAAATCTATGGATAGATAATTAAACCTAGAATATTTTAAAATTATTTTCAATGGGTTTTGAATTATTCTTTTTCGAATTTGGGTTTTATTGGAAAGTTTATTTTGCTAATTACTTTTTTATTAGCCTGATTAATCCCAAATTTCTTGGGTATGTTTTAGGGATGACTTCTACCTCCTAATTTTCTTGGGATTTATTGAATGCTTGACTAGAAGAATCGCACATGAATTTTCTAATTACCCTCCTTATGTAATTAAGGATAATTAAGGTGTATTTAGTGATTTTAACCATGATTAGGGTTGATTAAGGTTAGATCCAATAAGTAAGAGGTTTATGGAATATTGTTGTGGCATTTACCCTAAGTTATTCCCTAAACCCCCTTTTTTCCTTAATCTCCTCTTAATTAAGGGTTAATTCATTAATTATCCCCTTAATTAATTTCTAAAAATTCTAAAAGTTCCAAAACTTAATTAATCTACTTTGGGTAGATGCTTGGGTGTTTAATAGCCTAAGTTCAATTAAGAAATCAAAACCCAATTCACATGTGTGAAAGGGTGTTTTGAAATTACTTAAGCTAAACCCCTTAGCTTAATTAACTTTAATTGTGAGCCAAATTGCATTAGGCCTCTTTCTTATTAGGTGCATTGCAAATTTAAATTCCTTGTGAGTTTTGTCATCTCATTGGCTCATAATTATTTGGTTAATTGTGGTGTAGGTAAGGGTTAATTAAGTTACTTAATTCATAACCTTCAATGCATAAAAATGGATCTAATTATCTAAAAATTAAAAAAAAATATCAAACACATGTGGGAATGGGTTAGAATATCAAAACTCATCTCACCTTTTCAAAATTAAATCAAACTTCAAACTAAACAAAATCACTTTGAGTTCACTTTGATTTATTTTAAATTTTCTTATTCTATAAGAATGTCTTTAGGATTTAAGTGAAAGTGAACTTGTTTACATGCTTTCATTGCTTTTAATATCCCCAACATGTTAAATTTGTATGTCATGTGGTTTCATGCATTCATATTTTTCAAATTCAAATTTAAAAATGAAATTGTTTACTTTATGTCAAGTTTGCATGTGTTGGCTAAAGTAGAAATATGAATGGCTATTATCACTACTAAATCCAAATTATTTTCAAAATACATAAATCAAATACCAAATATAAAAGTATGCTACTTATATTTTAATTATGAGTTTGCATGTGATAGATTATAAAGGCATGCTTAGCATATGTTTCCTTTCTTTCTTATGTTGGTATAGTTTTGAATAAGAGTTGGTAAGAAGTAGGGTTCATTTGAAAAGAACCCAACACTTACTTAATTCCATACCCTATTCATCCCTATGCTATCACTTAAGAAGGGTTACCTATACTTGCATACATAAATTGCATAAATAAAATGAATCCATTAAACAACTTTTGCATTCTCCTTTTCTATTTCATTTCTTTTATACATATGTTTGTATTTAAGGAAAGTGGTATATTAGTCTAGAAAACCCCAAGGTTGTGAGGCTTTAAGTAGCCCTAAGTAGGTCTTGTACCTTACACCTCTTGTTAACACTGTACTCACTTATGCCTTTCTTACTTTCATGTGTGTGTGTGAAAATTTGGATAAGGAAATTTCTTTCTACTTAAGAAAAATCATGCATATTCAACTTCTAAAGTTCCTTAAATGGATTAGCATGCATCATAAAGTGTGTTAAATACTCATTTGTATGTATAGATATATGCTTAGGGTCCATCCATATGCATATTATATATGTTGGGAAAGAAATGAAGTAATGTGTGTTATGTGAATTTTGATTCATTTTATTTAATCTTAAAATGCCTTTCTTTTTTTGAATAGATTTGTTTAGAGTTCTTCTAAACTTAGGATTAATTAAAAGATTTAATCAAAACATTCACCTAAACAAAACTAAAATGTGAATCTACTTTAGAAATTACTTAGGTTAAGGAAGGAAAGAGAAGTTCTCTTCTCTTTTCTTCTTCATAACAGTAATTAATTGTATGATCCACTTAAAATAAAATGACCAAAATAATTAAACAACTTAAATGAAACCCTCCTCTAAGTTGAACATGTTCTTCACACTTTGAAAATT
>CM038214.1:322845841-322911895 GCA_021442155.1 Cymbidium sinense | reverse complement strand
TCTTGTTTGGGTGGCGACCTGTTGCCCCCTTTTGCGGTTAATTTGGGTGTTTTTATTGGCTCTTTTTTCTGCTTTGTTGGTGGAGGATATAAGCACTTGTGTTTTTCTTTTTTTCTTTTATTGGTCTCTGGTTTGTGTTGTTACCCCTGTCATATGCTTGCTACTTTTGATTTTGTTATTACTTTTTGGTGTTGGATTTAGTGGTGCTCCTACTGTATTGCTGCTATCCTTGATGGTTGGTTGATTATCTTCCTTAGTGGGCTTGGTTGTTCAAGTGGCTTGGTGGTTGATTGTTATGTTTATTGTTTGGAGGATTTTGCAGCCTTCCTAGATGACATAATTAGGATGATGGGCTACATGAGGTATGCTAGCTATGATGCCCTTGATGTTTCCCACACTTTCTTCTTTTGGTTGGTAGTGCTATATGTGATTGTAACCCTTCTCCTGAAGTTTGGATGCTTACATATAGTGTTGCTCCTTGAGATGAATATAACTAAGTCTGAGCCTTTTCTTTACTTTACTCCTTTTAATTTCTCCTCCTTTTTATGCTTACTTAATTGAACTCATCCTTTCAAAAGTTTGTTGTAGATTTCTTTTATAGTTTGGGAGAGTCTTGTAGGTGGATCTTGCTGGTATCAGATGAACCAAATGAAGTTTGTTGCTGCTCACATGGATTTTTTGCTATTGATTTTTTGGTTTTTCTTTTGCTTTATTTCCTTCATTATTGAAATAGTTAAGGGATTTATCTATTTAGGATTTATTGTAACTCTTTGAGCATTAGCTTAGAGACTACCCCTTCTAAGGACTTTGTACTTTTTCTTTGGGGCAATAAAATTTCCCTAATTTCCCTTTAAAAAAAACCCTAAACACTAAACCCTAAAACCCTAAGCCCTAAACCCTAAACCCGAAATCCTAAAACACTAAACCTTAAACCCTTAACCCTAATACCTAAAATCTATAACCCTAAACCCTAAACACTAACTTGAACCCTAAACCCTAAACCGTAAAAAACTAAAAACCTAAACCTAAACTAAATAAAACCTAAAAATAAAATAAATAAAAAAACTTAAACCTAATTAAAATAAAAAATAAAATAAAATGAAAACCTAAACTAAAACCTAAACCTAAACCTAAAAATAAAATAAAAAACTAAACTAAACTAAAATAAAAAAACCTAAAATAAATAATAAAAAGAATAAAAAACATAAATAAAATAAAAACTAAACGTAAAATAAAAATAAAATAAAACTAAAATAAATAAAAAAATCTAAATAAAAACCTAAGATAAAAAATCCTAAAAATGAAACTTAAAAATAAATAAAACATAAAATATAAACCCTAAACTAAAAGAAAAAAACTAAACCTAAAATTAAAATAAAATAAACCAAAACCTAAACTAAAATAAACAAAATCTAAACATAAACCTAAAATAAACTAAAAATAAAATAAAATAAATTAAAAATAAACCTAAACATAAGCTAAAAAATAAAACCTAAAAATAAACCTAAAATAAAACCTAAAACCTAAACCTAAAAATAAAATAAAACTGGCTAAACCTAAATATAAAAAAAATAAAATAAATAATAAATCAACTAAAAACAAACCTAAACCTAAACCTAAAAAATAAACTAAAATAAAAAAAGCTAAACTAAAATAAATAAACCTAAAATAAATAAACTAAAGTAAATAAAAATAAAAAATAAAATAAACTAAAATAAATAAAAACTTAATTAAGTAAACTAAATAAACCTAAACCTACCAGTTTACTTAATTATAAAAAAATCCTAAACCTTTAACCCTAAAACTAACCCTAAATCCTAAACCTAAACCTACAACACTAAACCTACCCTAAAACTAAACCACACCTAAACCAAAACTAAAGCCACTAAACCTAACTCCTAATCACTAAAACTCTAACCCTAAACCTAAACAAACCCTAAACCTTACCCACTAAATCCTAAACTAAAACTAGCTACCTAAAGTAACTAAATAAATTTAAAAATAAACCTAATCCCTAAAACTTAATAAACCTAAACCTAAACCTAAACCCTAAGAATGGGCAAAATCTTTATGGTAGGAACATCACTATCAACCAAGCTTAATCTAGATCTGGTGGTGGAGGCAAAGGCAGAGGTGGCGGTTATCACAGTGGTGGTGGGGGATCTATATGGAGGTTGTGGTCGGAGCTGTGGTGGTTATGGAGGTGGGAGGAGCCACGAAGGTTACAGTCATGGTGGTAGCAGAGGGAGAGATCGAGGATATGATGGTGGATTCTGCTACTCGAGAGGACGGGGGTGGTTCTGATTGAAACTGGAGAAACGGAAGAACGACCAATCCAATCTGATGCTTATGGAACTGTGTCTTTACAGTAAAGATGGTTCTAGTTAACTGAGGTTTTTGATTTGCTCTATGCGTGCTCATTTATGATCTATGTCATCGCTTGTGTCTTAGAAAACTTAGAAAAATGGTTGATGAAATAGAATATGAATATGAATTTGTTCCCTTTGTCTAAAACTAAAACCACACAAAACCTAAATCTAAACCCTAAACCCTACCCCACCTTAAACCCTAAAAAAGAAAAACCCTTAAACCCTAAACCCCTAAACCTAAGAATTAAAAGCCCCAAACCTCAAACCTAACTCCCCACCATATAAAAGCTAAACCTAAACCTAAACCAAAATAAAATAAAAAAATAAAATAAAAATAAACACCTAACTAAAATCTAATCCTAAACCTAAAAAGAAAATAAAATAAAAAATAAAAACTAAACTAAACTAAAGTAAATGAAAAACTAAACTTAACTAAATAAAAAATAAAAACTAAACCTAAACTTAAAATAAAATAAACCTAAAATGAAATAAAATAAAAAAAATTCAAAACCTAAACTAAAAAATAAAACCTAAAAAGAAAAC
The DNA here is from genome assembly GCA_021442155.1 of Cymbidium sinense. Lineage (NCBI taxonomy): Eukaryota > Viridiplantae > Streptophyta > Magnoliopsida > Asparagales > Orchidaceae > Cymbidium > Cymbidium sinense. Next base: position 322,908,983 of record CM038214.1, on the reverse strand, counting down.
CTACAAATAAATAAAAAATAAAACCTAAAGCTAAAATAAAAATAAAGTAAACCTAAACTAAAATAAACTAAAATAAATAAATAAAACCTAAAAGTAAACCTAAAATAAACAAAACCTAAACCTAAACAATAAATAAAATAAAATAAACTAAAAATAAATCGAAACCTAAAATAAATAATAAAACCTAAAAAAATAAAATTATAACCAAAACCTAAACCTAAAAATAAAAAATAAAACCTAAACCTAAAATAATAAAATAAAAATAAAATTGAACTGAAAATTAAACCTAAACCTAAAATAATAAAATAAAAATAAAATTGAACTGAAAATTAAACCTAAACCTAAACCTAACCCGAAAAAATAAACTAAAAATAAAAAATTAAATTAAAATAAATAATCCTAAAGTAAATAAACTAAACTAAATAAAAATAAAAATAAACCTAAATAAAAATATTAAAAGTAAAGTAAAATTAACTAAATAAAGTTTGTTTTACATAATTTAAAAACTAAAATAAAATACTAAACTAGCCCACAAGCCACAACCCCAAACCCACAAATCTACAACCTAAAACCTAAACCCCTCAACCTTAAAACCCCAAACTCACAAACCCTAACTCCTAAACCCTACAAACCCTAAAGCCTAAACCAAATACTACCCAGTCCACCTAAATGCTAAACCTACACCCCACAAACCCAAACCCACAGGCTAAAACCCAAAACCTAAACCTAAACTTAATATAACCTAAAATTAAAATAAATTAAAAAAACCTAAATCTACATAAAATAATAAAATAAATAAATAATAACCTAAACTAAAACCTAAACCTAAACATAAACCTAAACCTAAAAATAATGATAAAATAAAATAAAATAATAAAAACTAAACTAAAATAAAATAAATAAAAACCTAAACTAAACTAAAAAATTAAATAAACCTAAAAGTAAATAAACCTAAATAAAATAAAAACTAAATGTAAAATGAAAATAAAATAAACCGAAAATAAATTAATATAAAGGCATAGTAGAAACCTAAACATAAAAAATAAAACTAAAAATAAAACCTAAAAATAAATAAAAAATAAAACCAAAACCCTAAACTAAAAAAAAAGCCTAAACTTAAAATAAACAAAATAAAATAAACCTAATCCTAAACTAAAATAAACAAAACTAAAATATATAAAACCTAAACCTAAACCTAAAATAAACTAAACCTAAACCCTAAACTAAATAGAATAAACTAAACTAAAAATAAATCAAAACCTAAACCAGAAATTAAACCTAAAAGTAAACCTAAAATAAAAACTAAAACATAAACATAAAAGAAAGAAAAATGAAAACCTAAACCAAAACCTAAAAATAAAGAATAAAACCTAAACTATAAAAATAAATTAAAAATAAAACTAAACTAAAAAAAGCATAAATGTAAACCTAAACATAAAAAATAATCTAAAATAAAAACTTAAACTAAAATAAATAAACCTAAAATAAACTAAATAAAAATAAAAAATAAACCTAAATAAAAATAAAAAATAAAATAAACTAAAATAAAAAATAAACTAAATAAACCTAAAACTATGGGTTGCTTAATTTAAAACCACCTATAGGCCATACCCTAAATCCTAGGCCTTGCCTAAATTAACCCTGAGCCATGCTACTCCCTAAACTAATCCTAAAAACCTGTAACCATGCACTGCCTTACACCTAAACTATCCATAAACCTAAACCTAAAGAACAAGCCTAAACCTAACCCTGAACCTAACCTAAACCCTAAACCTGAACCCCTAAACCCTAAACCCTAAAACCCTACACTAACAAAACCCTCACCTAAAACCCTAACCCTAAACCAAAACTGAGCTATAAACATAAACCTACCAATCTAAATCCTACCCAGGGCCCCTGGGGTTCACATGCATTAGATATGACATGTGCGTGCTCTATGTTGAGGCATAAGAAGAAAAAAATTTGCTGGGGATAAGGTTTGAATTTGATTTGATTATAAAATTTATGGAAAGGAGATCCACTATGGATAAGAATCAATAATCCACTAAGGATTAAGATAAAATTGACTTTAATTTGTTTAATTTTAATTGATGTGGAGGCATATCTACTAGAGATATGGGATCGAGTCCGCTGGGGATCGGGTATATGAACCTTCCACTAGGGAAGCAAGTTTCGGCTATCCACTTGGGATTAGGACTTAAGTTTGATTTCATAGATTTGTTTGGGGATGTATCCACTAGGGATAAGAGTTGGGTTGGATTTATTTGATTTAGTCCTATAGGGGAAGTTAGTTAAATTTGGCTCCATTGTGGAGGTTGGTTTTGAAGTTGATTTGTTTGCTTGACTTGTTTTTATATGATTTAGGGCTCCACTAGGGAGAAAGGTGTGATTTAACTCCATTAGGGAAAATCAGATTGGGTTTAATTTAATCTGAGTTAATGTATGGACCCTATCAGTGTGTGATGGATCCACTGAGAAGGGGTTATATAAGCCTTGACCTACCTCAGGTTTACAAATCCAAAGGGTTAGTCTAACAGCTACGGGGTCGAGCTAGCCAACCTAAGGAGTTGCCTTTTGTTGTGCAATGGTTGTGTGCTAGGAAGAAGGCGTAGCATACTTACATCTTCCAAAGTGAGGAACAACCACTAGGTGACCTGTTGGATACACAACAAATCAAACCTGACCTAGGGAAACTACTGAGTAAATGCTGTTGGAGACTTATGTCAACTCAAAAGCAGTCATGATTAATTTTATCTTAATTTCATGTGATTTGATATGGTTTGTTTGGTTTAGTTTAATTTTGAATTGAGGGAATATCCACTCGGGATGTGAGCTTGGTCAAATTTGATAGATTTAATTTATGGATCGGGTCATTGTGTGATGGACCCATTAAGAAGGGGTTATACCAGACTTGTCCTATCTCAAATTTACAAATCCAAAGGGATAGTCTACTGGCCGTGGGGTAGATCTAGCTAACCTAAGGGGTTGCCTTTCGGTTTGCAATGGTTGTGCTAAGAAGAAGTCGTAGTAGACTTATATATTCTAAAGAAGGGAATAACCACTGGGTTGACCTGTTGGTAGAACAACAAATCAAACTCAACTTATGGGCGACTACTGAGTGAATTTTGCTGGGGACTTATATCGACTTAAGAGTAGTCAGGCGATTCCTATAAGGAGTTTTGCTAACAATACCCTAAAGATAGGATACCTGCTTGGGAAATGGTACCACTAGGGTGTCCTCTTAATCCACAAGTGAATATATATTTTATTTATATGTTTGCATGGACACTATTGGTGTGCAAGAAAAAACAATAAGAAGGGATTATGTTGGCCTTGACCTATCTTAGATTTACTAGACCAAGGGAGAATCTGCACATCCACAGGATGGATTCTCCAACCACGAAGGGGAACTATTTAATTTGATAGTAATCGAGGTAGTGTCTAAATGGGGCTGCAAAGGATGTGATCCAAATATAGTGCTCATAGGGGAGGGACTACTAGGGACATTATCCTCAGCACTAGAAAAGTAAGCCTATAGGTGTATTGTGGTCAACTCAAAGAGAAAGCGTAACCGACTTACATCTGCCATGATTGGTGTATCTTAAGGTGGGAGAACCAAACAACCTAAGGTGTATGCACCAGCATGAGTGGTGTATCTATCAACATAGTGAGAACCAACCAACCTAAGGTGCCCATCAGTGTGCAATGATCAACCTGGAAAGAAAGCATGTAAGCTTACAACTTTCTAAGCAGAACTGATCATCGGGATAGTCTATCATCAGGACAGATGCTATCTGACCTAGAGTAACTACTAAGAGGGGAACCCCGAAGAAGGACTTGACCCAAACTTGAAGTAGTCAGAAGGGAAGGAGCTGCTAAGGGAGTTATCCCAAACGTCAAATATACTCGACCCAATCAATGCACGAAGGCTAATCTAAGAAGAAAGGATAGTAGACTCACTTCCTCTTAAACAAAGAGAACATGATGTAGCTTACTAGCTACGTAGTAAGGCCTACTAAACTAATAAGGTGCTCGCCGGTGTCAAGTGGACAATAAAGTAAAGTGCAGCAGGTTTACATCCTCCAAACCAAGAAGACCACTAGGGTGACACACTAGCAAGGTAGCACGTTAAGCTAGAAATAGTTCTTGAGGAGTGCCAGGGTGTTATCTCAACTCAGAGTAGGCCGAGACAAAAGATATGTGTTTGTTTTATATGTTTGTGTCTAGTTTATGTTTGTGTTGTGTCGATGAAGGATAGGACACCACTCAGGTTCTTTACACCTACCCTAATCACATCATGGTAGATTCGTAAACTGGAATACTTTCAGCATGGAAGAGAATGAATTCGAAATGGAATTTTCATTGATAATAATTATTTTTAAACATGATTTGTAATATTTCTTTAAGTAGAGCCCATTGATTGGAAGCTTTGGGCACTCTCTCTTATGATTAATAAGCTAATAAGATCCTCCTTGGTAGGCCTTCTTTATGGCAAAAGGGCCTTCCAAAGTGGGTTTAAAATTGCCTCCCATATTATGACAGGCAACAATCAGTCTCTTCAAAACTAAAATAAGCTCTCATACTTGAAAAGCTCTAGGACAGACCAACTTGTTGTGAGCTCGAATCATTTTAGCTTTGTATAACTTGAGATTTTGGCATGCCTGCAGGCGTCTCTCCTCCAAACCTTCAAGCTCTTGTAACCGCAACTTGGTGTTCTCCTTTATTTTTATCTTGCTACCCAGAACAATCCTTAGTGATGGGAGTTGGACTTCTAATGGTAGAATGACTTCGGACCCATACACTAAAAAGAAAGGAGTATACTAAATTGGAGTTTTATATATGGTGTGGTAGGCCTAGAAGTCTTCAACTAACTACTAATGCCACTATCACTTGTTATTGTCGTGTATCTTCTTTTGTATTTGGATGAGAGTTTTATTGAAGGCTTCTGATAAGGCTTTTACCCTTGGGTAGTTGATTGTAGAATATCTCAAATCTCGATGCTCTTGAATGCAGTACCATTATCAGATATAATTTATCGAGGCACATGTTGAGTTGTGACCTCTCTGAGCGAAATCACCTTTGCCCATTTGGAAAATTAGTCAGTAGCAGCTAAGATGAATCGATGACCCTTGGAAGAAGGAGGATCAATCGAATCCACTATGTCAGTACCCCAACACTCGAATGTCTTTGAGGCTAATGTAGGATGTAAAGTGTTTGGTGGTTGGTGTATGACCACACTAAGTATTTGACATTGGTGGCATCACCTAGCTGTATCCATGCAGTCTTTGATCATTAACGACTAATATTACCCTAGTCTCTTGATCTTGGCTTTCATATTCAAACCAGATTGGTTGGATCCTCAAAATCCTGAGTGCACCTTGATCATTATCTTACGAGCTTCATACTTGTCTAAACAACATAACCACATATGATTGAAAGACCATCGGTACAAGACACCATTGACAAGAGCATAGGAAAGTTCTATCTACTTCATCTGATGGGCTTGGGACTTCCCTTGATGTAGTTTGCCTTTATTTAGGTAATCCATGAATGGTTGCCTCTAATCTAACTCCTCGTCCATCTTGGCAATGGAAACCTCCCCTTCAAGAGACTACTTTTTGATGAGTTCAATATTAATAAGGGATAAGACTTGTCTATTTTGGACTTTTATGGATATGGACTCATCCTCCGGACATGCCAATTCCTTAGTAAGCTTGGCTAAAGCATAAGCTATGACATTCTCTCCTTAAGGAATCTTATAAATGCTAACCTCTGGGATTTGGACCAACAAATCCATGGTGTACTTGTGATAGTGATGGAGCTTGAGCTTTATAACCTTATAGAAACTAACAATTTGGTTGATAACTAGCTGAGAATCTCCAATGATATTGATGTTCTGGATGTTTAGAGTAACATCTAACTCTAGACTGGCAATTAGAGCCTCATATTTAGCTTCATTGTTGGTGCAAGGATTGGATAGATGATATAAGAATCTTATCACATTACGGTCCATACATAAGAGAACTATTCGTACCCCTACCTTTCTTGGAATAGTAGACTGTGATTCTTCTCCTTTTTGAGAGAAAGTTGCACTATCAAAGTACATCTCCTAGTGGTGAATGTTAGTATCCCCTAAGTTCATGACTTGTTCATCGGAGAGATCCTCACTAAGTGGAGAGTGAGCAGGAAGTCAGTGTGATGCTAAGAAATTCACTATCTCTTGTCATTTCACCGTACGAATTGGTACAAAGATAATGTCAAATTGTGAGAGGATTATGGATGGTCCTGCCAACCATCTAGATATCATCGGCCGTGTCATGAGATATTATAGTGGATTGATCCTAGAGATTAAGTTTACCTTATGAGGAAGCATGTAGTGTTGTAGCTTTTGGGATGCAAAGATTAAAGATAGGCAATACTTCTCAATGGGTGGATAATTAACATTAGCAGGGATTATATGACAACTAAGGTTGTATAGTGTATTTCCTTCCCTTTGTCATTGGCTTAGGACAACAAAGCACTAAGGGAGTCATCTAACGCAGTAGTGTAAAGAATGAGCAGCTTGCACGGGATAGGGGCTCCTAGAATTAGCGGCGTCATCAGGTAATGCTTGAAGTCTTTGAAGGCATGTTCACCCTTATCATCCAACTTGAACTTGGCATCCATTTTGACAAGTACTGAGAATTGCTGACATCTTCTGGGTAGGTTGGATATAATGCATGTTAGATACCCCAACTGCCCTTGGAATGATCTAAGTTGAATTAAACTTTTAGGGGGTAGCATTTCTAATATCACTTGATCTTCTCCGAATTTATTTTGATTCCATAGTGTTGGATAACAAACCCAAGGAATTTCCCTGAAGCTACTCTAAATACACACTTTAGGAGGTTCATTTTAAGGTTAAATTATTTTAACTGTTTGAAAACTACTCTCAAGTCAAAGAGATGGTCTTCCTTTTCTTTACTTTTGAACACGAGATCATCGACATAGCACTTGACTAGATGATGAATGAGTTAATCAAAGATTTGAGTCATAGCCCACAGGTATGTAGCACCATCATTTTTAAGGCTGAAAGGCATGACCTTATAGCAATAAATTTCGATCAAGGGTTCTAAAAGTAGTGTCTCTTCCATCTTTAGGGGCCATCTTTATTTGGTTATATCCCAATGAGCCATCCATGATAGAGAAGAATGCATGAGATGAGGCAATATCCACCATCAACTCCGAGATTGGTAGTAGTAATTCATCTTGTACACATGCCTTATTTAATTCTCTAAAATTAAAGCATATGTGAATTTGGCCATTCTTTTTCTTAATTGGATGATGATGTACAATCCAAACTTTTTCTTCTTCTTGACTTCATAAATCAAAACTTCATATGACCTAGAGCTATTAATTACTTGATATGGTTAGTAGACTATTGCTATTTATCCAATCAAGGCATCTTTATTAATCTATGCAGTCCTTAAACTTCTCAAATAGCCTTCTAAGTCATTGATTTTAATTTCATTCAACAAATAATTGATGTATGTCGGGTGTGGATCTTCTTTAGTTTCTATGATAATTTTCTTGAGCTCCTCAATGGTTGACCTGATCTCTTCTTCAAACTCTAGTGGTGCATCTTTTACTTCAAAATCATTTGGATTATCTGAAGTTTCTAAGCATAACTCCTCATATGAGTTAATGTGATTTGAAAAGAACATATCACATTCCAAATGATTAGTGATGACTAAGCAGTAATCGTCATGATCAACTGGACCCACTGTACATAATCCTAGTTTTGGTCTTGATTGAGAGCTTTTGAATTTATTCTTCTATATTATTTCGAAGTAGTCTGACTTGTGCTTTGACCAAGTATGTAGGATTAACCCTTTCTTTGTTAAATTATGAGCACAAGGCAAGTACGGTAATTCTATTAAATCTTTATATGAATCATCCTCAAGTTCTACATCAACTTGACTTGGATGATGCTCCCAAAGAACCACTAAGTCTTCACACGTGGATGACTTGGGGCTTCCTTAACCCTCACTTTTGAGAGAAAGTGGGGTTAGAGCTAAGGTTCCCAACTAATGCCTAACTATTTCATATAGACTTGGATACACTTATGCTTTGCTTTAGAGCCAGTCTTCATCACTATTGCTCAAGTGTCACCTCAAGGAATCTACTCTTGAAGAGTTGGGTGTGCTAATATAAGACTCATCCTATGAACTAGATTCTAAGTCTATAAGGATAGCATGTGTACTCTTGGTAGCAGGGATATATCTTCTATTGGGTGGCCAATTAGGAGGTTTTCCACCCCTTAGACTTCCTCTGAACTGGCCTCTTCCTCTATCTGGTGAAGGTCCAGTGGTCCTACCCATATGTTCGAATGGAGATGAATATCTGTGGAATCCTCAATAATGCTCTATCTTCCTTTTCAATTTCTCTTTTATTTTCTTTTCTTTTTCTTTCCTTTTCTTTTTTATTTTTATTTTTATTTTAAACTTTGGCCAAGTTCATGAGATTGGACGTAGTCAGCATTCTCATATATAACTGGAAATGACTTGTTCCTTGACAATCCTCCACTTCACAAACTTCGCATATATAGAGGATGGAACTATGTTGTTCCATCTATCCATGATCTGAGCATTGTGCTATAATGTTAAACTTGGCTTTGGTCTTCCAATCATCTATCTCCATGGGTAACTCTTTGGAACCTAAGGCCTGTTGACCACACTTTTGGAGTGCCGATTCAATCTTCCCATTTTAGACTTAGGAGTCTTCTAGGCACTAAGACATCCCTAGTCATAAGACACTTCCAACAATTAGGTAAACATTTAACTTAAGCCTAAAGACTTAAAAGGGTTAACCATAGGATTAGGTTATGCCTTAAGGATTAGGATAATCCACCTACCCTACAACCCAAATCAAATCCATGTTCACCTTCTCAAACTTAACCTCCAGTTCAATTCAAACATAAAATTCAAATCCAAATCCAAACCCAAATTCCAAAACCAAATGATTGAATCCCATTATCAAATCCAAACTTGAAACCCTTCTTAAGCCATATAACCTATCCCATGGACTTAGCCAAATCTTAATCCAAATCAATCTAAAATCAATTGATTTTCTCATAATAAATTTATATCTTCAATCATCTTCATAAATTTAAATGAAATCTACATTCAAATAATCAAAACTAAATCAAATTAAATCAAAACCCTTCCTAAGCCATATAACCTATCTCATAGACTTATTAGCCAAATCTTAATCCAAATTAAGTCAAACTCAATTGAGTTTCTCACAAATCAATCATATTTTCAATCATCTTCAAAAAATTTAATGAAATATACATTTAAATCATTAAAACTAAATCAAACAAAATCAAAATCCAAACCTAAGCCACATGACCCAACTCCATGGAGTTAGCCAAATTCTTTCATTACAAAACCCAAATTCAGTTGATTTTCTCATGAAACAATCATACCTTCAATCATATTCCCAAATATAAATGAATCTACAATCATCAAGCCAAACCAAAATCAACCCAAGTCCCTTAATCCTTGACTTGAAATGTTCAAATGAACCAAAACCCATTTGAAACCAACCCAATTCAATTGAATTTATATCAATCCCAAATCTATATATAAACTCAATTAAATCAAACTCAACCCAAAATAGAGCCAACTAAACCCAATTGGTCTACTTGACCCAAAGTGGCCAATTTGACCTATCTGAGCCAAGTTCTAATCCTACCTAAATTGGATTGAACCAACCCCATCAAAACCTCCCATCATGATTGTTGATCACCCTAGGTTGATCAATTATCACAAATTGGGTCAAACCAAGTAAACTTGGTCATTTGACCAAGTCAACCCCTAAACCCAAATGAACCCAAACTAGCCAAATTGCTACCTAAGACAAATCTCTTAAAACTAATGATTAATATCAAATCAAAATCAATATTTGAATATGACTTGACGTTCAATTGAGTCTAACCAAACCCATTTGGCCCTCTTGACCCAAGTTAACCCAAATTGACCTAAAAGACCAAATTAGTTCAAATTAAAATATAAACTAAATTGATTGCAACCAATGTCTCAAGTTCATTCCAAATTGATTATTGAACTTGACCAAATCCATGATCGGACCCAATTGAACCCAATTGACCTACTTAGCCCAAATTGACTTAAAAGTTCAAGTTGGCCTAAATCAAAACTAATTATAAATTAATTGAAACCAAAGCCTACAATCAACTTCAATTGGTCAACTAAACCCAAACCAACACCCAACCCAATCCAAATTGGCTAATTTGGTCAAATTGGTCAACTTAACCCATTTGACCCAAATTAATTCAAATGAGCCAAAATCAAATCTAAGCTAAACTAAACCAAAGATACTAAACCAAAACATCCCAAATGATCATATGAACTTGACCCAACCTTAGTTTGACCCAATTTGACAAATTTGTCAACTTGACCCAACCTAACCAAATTTGATCTAAATGAATCAAATTTTCCCAAACCTAACCAAATCAACTCCAATTAACTTGAAATTTGAGCTAACCTACTTTTAGCTCATTTCAAATCTGCCCAAATCAAATCCAATGCCAAATGATCATTCTACCCTTAGGGCAAGGGCATCACATGAGACAAATCACCCATGTAAGTGGTCATTTCCATTCCTTGGCCACTTGGTACTCTCTAATGGTCCACCAAGACCTAAGTGCTGGTTGGTTGGGTTATGGCCCATGGGAGGTGAAATCACCTCACCCTCCCCATTGGAGCATTTGAAACCCATAAGACACCCAGGATTCCTCCTTGGAAACCACCTCCACACCTTCAACCAACCAAGCCGAGCTAACTCGCCTCCTCCCAGCCACCCATGACTCCCTAAGATGGTCAGACAACCACTAGAATCCAAACCTGATGCCACCGTCCAATCAAGATGAATGGGGGCATACACAACCCATTTTTTCCACTCAAACACACACAAAAATCATTACTCATAGCCCTAGCTACCCAAGACAAGCCATTAGAGCTATTCCCTAAGCTCCTAAGCTCGTTCCTCGATCGAAAAATGCCATTCTCGTCTATCCTGAAATAGAACACTCCCATTTTTGACTAACATTCCCATTTCTCCATAAACCTCAAATTAACTTTGTACACACCTTCCCTAGGCCTTGTAGAGCAAGAACGAATCATCTCCCAAGCTTCCCAAATATTAGAGGTGGGACTTCGATTAAAGTCAAGCTCTAGATCATCAGTTTTGAGCGAACATCAAGGAGTTGATTGATTTGCTGATCAACAGGGCTTCATCACCACTAGATGAAGCTTCCTCAATTGTTTGAGCCACCGGCCTTGAGATCCGGTGAGGTATGCTTCTAAAACTGATCCTTAGGAAAAAATGGTTAGAGTTTCTGAAGAAAACTTGCATTTCATGTGATGTTGATCTTGGATCGCCTCCGATCAATGTTGTGAAGGTGTGGGATCCATTTGGTGTTTATACGAGCTCGGGTAAGCTCAGATCTAGTGAGCAATGGCAAACAGACTCCATTCTCCCTCACTCGCGTGATGTTAGATCACGCACCATTCATTCCACATGATCAAATGGACAATCATGATTACATCTGCTAGATAGATCATTTAATCTATTGGGATTAATAGCAATCTTATATCGGATGGTGAAGCGCATTTGCCGCCGCCACATAGGCGCTAAGTTGGATAAGTTTAAGTAGCCAATCCATCGACGCCACATGGAAAGCATGCCGCATTAGTGCTATGTGGCATTACTTGAGTTGGCTCTTTTTTAATGGTGAAATTAAAATCAAATAAAAATGCAAATAAATACTCATTTTAAATGTATTTTAGAGGAGAATTAATTAAAAATGATCTCAACTAATTTTGAATAGTAATTAAGGTTTAATTAAAGTTTAATTACAAAATTTATTAGCTTAATTACTCATTAATTACTTGAGCAATTAATCTCAAATTTTATGGGTTAATTTAATGGAATGACCTCTGCCTCCCATGCTTTTTATGGGATTTATTGCTCACTTAAATAGGAAAATTGACTAATTAATCCCATTAGCAGTAATAATTTGGTTAATTAAGTTTATTAATCATTGTTCAATAGTAAGTGAACTAAGGAATAGTGTTAGGACCCCTTTCCCTAAGTTCGTTTCACCCTTTTTTAAAATGAAATTAACTAAGATTTAATTAATTAATTAAATCACTTAATCAAACTAAAATCATAATCACATCAGACCTTAATTAATTAAATCATGGGGCACATCTTTAGGTATTTAATAGCCTAAAGGAGTTTAATGAAATTATGGTTAGTGCACATGTGCGGGAAAACCATAAGAGTAATTAATTAAGTCCCTTAATCTAATTAACTATTAATCATGAGCTAATTGCATTAAGCTATTTTCATTTCATAGGATCATTGCAAGTTTATTTTCCATGCATATCATGTTGGCTCATAATTATTTAGTTAAGAGAACCCAACCTAAGAATAAAATACAATAAAAAATAAAAACTAAACTAAAATAAAATAAATAAAAACCTAAACTAAATTAAAAAAATAAAATAAACCTAAATAAAATAAAAATAAAATAAAATAAAAACTAAATAAACACTTAAACCTAAAAAATAAACCTAAAAATAAATAAAAAAATAAAACATAAACCTTAAACTATAAAAAAAACCTAAACCTAAAATAAACAAAATAAAATAAACTAAACAAAAATAAATAAAACCTAAACCTAAACCTAACATAAACTAAACTTAAACCCTAAACTAAATAAAATAAACTAAACTAAAAATAAACATAAACCTAAACTTTTTAAAAAAACCTAAAAAAAAAACCAAAAATAAAAACCTAAAACCAAAACCTAAAAAATAAAAAATAAAACCTAAAAAACTTAAAACCTAAAAAATAAAATTAAAATAAAACAAAATAAAAAATAAACATAAACCTAAACTAAACCTAAAATAAAATAAAAAAAAACTAAGATAAAATAAACCTAAAGATAAATAAACTAAACTAAATAAATGTGCAAAACCTATAATAAAGATAAAGTAAATATACTTTTGGTTTTATTTTTTTCAAAAAACCCTAGGCCTAAACCCTGACCTAAACCTTAAGCTAAGCAGGCCTGAGCTGGGCCCACCAGGCCCTGGATCACAGATCACCCAGGAACCCCAGGCTCTGCCCTGAAACTCTAAACTCAAACCCTAAACCCTAGGCTTTATGGGCCCTATGACCAGCCTGACTAACCTAAACCCTAAATCTTAAACCCTAAAGTCCTGAAGCCTAAACACAAATGGCACAAAGAAGGTGCCTCTGGGCCACTGGTAAAGATTCAGCTGGGCATGAACCTAGGCCCTGGCCCTGGGCCTGGGCCCTAAAGGCCCTGGGCTACCTTAAGGCCCAACCACTGAGTCAAGGGCTAAATAAAAGACCTAAAGATAAAAAAACTTAAATGAAATAAAATAAATAAAATAAAATAAAATAAGCTGAAAACATAAAAAAAATAAATAAAATAAGATATATATATATATACATATATATATATATATATATATATATATATATGTATATGAATATATATATATATATATATATATAATAACTATATATATATATGTATATATATATATATAAACTATAAACTAAAAAATAAAATAAACCTGGATGATACCTAAATAAAATTAAACTAAACATGATAAAATTAAAATATATAACTAAACCTAAATAAAATTAATTAAACTAAAATAAAATCTTTAAACTTAAAACCTAAACCAAAATAAAAAATAAAAACCAAAACTTGAGTAACTAAACTCTAAAAAGATAAATAAAATTTAAAAATAAAACCTAAACCTCAAAACTAAAATAAAAATAAAACTCAACTAAAAAATGAACCTAAACCTAAAAAATAAACTAAATAAACCTAAACTTACCGATTTACTTAATTTTAAAAAAAACCATAAACCCAAAATCCTAACTCTAAACCCTAAACCATAAACCCTAAAAAATTCTAAACCCCAAACCCAAAACCCTAAAAGCATAATCTACAAATCATAAACCACGAGAACTAAACCCTAACACAAACCTAAAGCCCCAAAGAACCTATACAAAATGGCCCAAATAAATTAAAAATAAACCTAAACCTTAAAAACTAAATCTAAACCTAAACCTAGAATGGGCAAAACAAGCGATAGGAACATCCTCTCAAAATACTCGATGATCACGATGGAGGCAAAGGTAGAGGCGGTAGTTATCGCAGAGGTGGTGGGGGATCTGGAGGTGGTGGTTGGAGCAGTGGAGGTTATGGAGGTGGGAGGAGCGACGGAGGTTACATCCATGGTGGTGGCGGAGGGAGAGATCGGGGATATGATGGTGGTTCTGATGGGAATTGGAGAAATTGAAGAATGACTGATCCAATCTACTGCTTATGGAACTATGTCTTTATAGTGGAGATGGTTCTAATTATCTAGGATTTTTGATTTGCTCTATGTGTGCTCATTTTTGATCAATGTCATTGCTTGTGTCTTAGAAAACATAGTGTGTTATGTGGTTGATGAAATCAAAAAGAAGAAATGTTGAATATGAATTTATTCTCTATTAAAAAAACTAAAAGACCTAAACACTAAACTAAAACCTGTACCCTAGACCTAAAACATAAACCCTAAACACTAAACCCTAAACCCTAAAAACACTAAATGCTAAACCCTAAACCATAAACCCTAAAATCCTAAACCTTAAACCTTAAACCCTATTGCTAAACCCTAAACCCTAAATGCCAAACCGTAAGCCCTAAACCCTAAAAAGCTAAAAACCTAATCCTAAACTAAATAAAACCTAAAAAAACCTAAATTGAAATAAAGTAATAAAATAAAATAAAATAAAAACCTAAACTAAAACATAAACTTAAACCTAAACCTTACCAAAACTTAAAAAGAAAATAAAATAAAAAATAAAAACTAAAGTAAAATAAAATAAATAAAAAGCTAACTAAACTAAAAAAAATAAATAAAAAAATAATAAACCTAAACTAAACCTAAAAAAAAAATACAATAAAAAACTAAATTGAAATAAAATAAATAATAAAATAAATAAAAACCTAAACTAAACTAAAAATAAAATAAACCCAAATAAAATAAAACTAAACATAAATTAAAAATAAAATAAAATAAAAAACTAAATAAGCACTTAAACATAAAAAATAAACCTAAAAATAAATACAAATAAAACCTAAACCTTAAACTAAAAAAAATTTTAAACCTAAAATAAAAAAAAAATAAACTAAACTAAAATAAATAAAACCTAAACCTAAACCTAAAATAAACTAAAAATCCTAACTAAATAAATGAATAAACTAAAACAAACCCTAAACCTAAACTTTAAAACCTAAAAAAATAAACCTAAAATAAAACCTAAACCTAAATTAAAAGATGAAAATAAAAAACCCAAAACTTTAACCTAAAATAAAACTTAAACCTAAAAATAAAATTAAAATAAGACTAAAAAAATAAACATGAACCTAAACCTGAAAATGACTAAAATAAAACCTAAACTAAAATAAATAAACCTAAACTAAAAAATAAACCTAAAATAAAATACCTAAATAAGAATAAAAAAATAAATTAAATAAAAATAAGGCGTTATTTGTTAATTTTTCTAAAAAAACACCCTTAAACCCTATAACCTAAACAAAACCTAAACTATAAACCATGAGCCACTATCAGGGTTAGGCCCCAATCCCTAGGCCTAAACTCCTAAAACCATACTCCTGGGCAGGCTAGAACCCCAGTGAACCTGAGCATTTACTACTGAAACCAGGCCACCCAGGCCCACTACTCTAAACTGGCAGACCACTAAACCCTAACTAGCCCTGGAAACCCTAAAGTCTGTACCTCATAGCCCAGACTGGCCTAAACCAGTGTCGTGGTCTCAACCTAAATCAACTTGAAATACCCAAGATCTTGGCGTAAAACTAAACCTATAAGGCCTAAATGAGATGAAATCTGAGGCTACTTAAGGCCTAAATGGTTAATAAATTGAAGTAAATGGGCTAGAAACCTAAAGTAACTAAAAACCCAAAAATAAAAAAAATAAACCTAAAAATACTTAAGACAAAATAAAACCTAAATAAATAAAAAATAAAACTTAAACCTAAACTAAAAAAAAAAATTAAAATAAAAATAAAATAAAATAAAACCTAAAAACAAAATAAATAAACCCAAATAAAATAAAACCCTAAACTAAACTAAATAAACAAACCTAACCCAAATAAATAAAATAAAATGATAATAAATAACCTACATACTAAAAAAAAAAGTAAAATTGAGCCCTAGATAAAACCTAATAATAAATGAAAACCTAAACCTAAACCTAAAAGCTGACCTAAAATAAAATAAATAAACACCATATAAACTAAAGGCTAAGATAAACAAACCTAACCACCTAAAACTTGAAAAAACCTATATAAAACTCTAAAAATAAACTAAACAATAAACCTTAAAATCCCTAAACACTAAACCTAAATCCTTAAACCCCCCAAACCTTAAACCTAAAACATAAATATATAAATAACTAAACCATAAATAAAAAAATCGAAAAATAAGAGCCCAAACCACAAATACAAGCTAAAAGCTAAACGTAAACTATATAAACCTAAACCACTAAACTAAAACTAAAGGCCTATACCTGGAAGCCAAAAAATAAAAATAAAGCCTTAAATACCCAAACTTTACGTAAAGCTAAACCCTAAAACTGAGGCTAAAGCTGAAAATGATTAATAAAACTTAAAATAAAATAAAAAACAAAATAAAATAAAACCTAAAAAAATAAAAATAAACACTAAACTAAAAAACCTAAACCTAAACCCTCAAAAAGAAAATAAAAGAAAAAATAAAGATAAATATAAAATGAATAAAAGCTAAGTGACTAAAGAAATAAAGGAATAAATGAGATAAAAGCGATAAACAATAAAGATAAATAAATTAAAATGATTTTGCAGGTTTAAATAAAACCTAAACCTAAAGTAATGACCTAAACTAAAACACGATAAAATAAATAAAATAATAAGCTGATAAAAAATAAAACTAAAATAAAATAAAACAAACCTAAACACTAAAATAAACCAAACTCAAATAAAAAACAAACCTAAACCTAAGCCTAAACTAATAAAAATAAAATAAACTAAAATAAACATAAACCTAAAGTAAAAAAAATAAAACCTAAAAATAAACCTAAAATAAAAACCTAAAATCTTAAACTAAAAAAAAATAAACCTAAACCTAAACCTAAACGAAAAAATAAAATAGAATAATGTATAAAATAAACCAAGACCTAAGAATTACACCGTAAACTAAATCCAAAGATAAAAAATAAAAGATAAATGATCAAATAAATAAATAAAATAAAGAATGAAGTAAACCTAAATAAAATAAACCTAAAAAGATAAATGGAAATAAACCTGAGCTACTGGTTTGCCCTAGTTTAAATAAGGTAAAAGGTAAAATAATAAAATAATAAAAAAGAACCACAAACCCTAGTACCTAAAGGCCCACTAAACTTCTGATACTCTGACCACTAAAACTAAACCCTAAATCGTGGGTTTGGACACTATCACAAGCCTTTACCACTGGGCCCTGGGCCACCAGGCAAAATCCCCAGGCTAAATAATACAGAACTGATGCAAGGCTCTAGGCCGCCAAACCTTAAACTCAGTAGTTTTGCACCCTGAGGAATGCCTGGGCCACTGAGGCGCGAGTAAACCTGGGCCAAGGCTTTGGGCCCGTTGCTCCTAAACACTAAACCCTGGAAACCCTAAACCACCTGCCTAAACCTTAAGCCTGGCCATGACTTTATAACCCAAACTACTTTCCTACAAACCCTAAAAGCTCAAACTCCCTAAACCACTAAACGCTAAACCTAAACCTAAACCTAAAACTAGGCTTAAATTGAAAGGCTAAAGATAGTAAAACCTGGGCTGGAGTAAGATTAGTGAAAGCCTAGTAGGGCTAACCTAAAGTAAATGCTAAAACCAAAACTAAAAGTTAAAGATAAATAAACCTGGGATAAAAACTTGGAAACAAAGATAAAGAGCTAAAGTAAACTAAAATAAATAAAGTACCTAAAATATAAACTAAAAAATTAATAAACCTAAACTAAAATAAACTTAAAATAAATCCTAAAATAAATAAAAAAAATAAAACCTAAACCACTAAACTAAAAAAAACACTATAAAATAAAAATAAAATAAACAAATAAAAAACTTAATACTAAGGCTAAAATAAATACCCAAAATAAAGGCTAAACCAGGCCTAAAATGAGATAAAATGACTAAGAAAGTACCTGAGCCTAAACTAAAATAAGGCTTAAAATGAACCTAAAAGTAACCTCTAAAACTGAGACCTATAAGGATAAGGAAATCCACAGAAAAAATAATAAAATAAATTAAAACATAAACTTAAACTGAAATAAAATCTAAAAAAATAAATAAAATAAAAACCTAAAGCTACCAATAAAAAAATCACAAAAAGTATAATAAAAAAACCTAAATAAAAACTAAATAAATAAAATAAATAAACCTAAACCTAAACCTAAAAAGCCCTAAACTTAAAATACTAAATAAAATAAAATAATAAATGACATATACCTGAAAAACCTAAAAAAAACCAAAAAGACCTAAACCTAAACCTAAAGATAAAAAAATAAAACTAAACCTAAACCTAAAATAACTTAGGCCTAAAAAATAAAATTAAATAAGACAGATGAAAGATAAAGCATAGGCTAAAAAAAAATAGCCTAAAATAAACCTAGATAAGACCTAAATCTAAAGAAAATAGAGCCCTAACCTAAACCTAAACCAGAAATAAATAAAATAAAAATAAAGTAAAAAAATAAACCAAAACCTAAATCTAAACCTATACAAAATGTAAAATAAAAACAAAACTAAAATAATAAATCTAAAATAAATAACAAAATGCAAAATAAAATAAACTAAATAAAAAAAATAAAAAAGCAATAAGATAAATAAAAAAACCTAAACCTACTAGGTTTGCGGTAAAGTAAAGGTAAAGATGATGAGGACAGACCTGACCCTAAAGACTGACTGCTTGCATATAGGCCACTGAGCCTGAGCCCTGAGTGGTGAGGTTTGGACCCCCAAGGTATCCTGAGCGCCTTCAGGAACTGAGCCCAGGCCTGCAGGCCTGGGCCCAGGCTGATCCTGGCTGAGCCACTGACCACTGACACTGACCTCTACAGCCCAGGCCAGGCCTCAGACTGGGCCACTGAGCTGACCACTGACCTGGACACAGGCCCTAAGACCCACACTGGCTGAGGTCTGAGCCTGGGACTTTGGGCCAGTTTCTGCTGACCACAAGCACTGGGCACAGGACTGCACAGGCTCAGGGAGCTGGAAGCCCTGGCCATGGCTAGCCCTGGGCTCTGACCACTGAGAGCCACAACCCTGACAAGGCCACTGAGCCTGACCCTGATCACTGGCCACTGGGCCACTTGCAAAGCATGGCTGAGTTAGATGACTTAAAATAAGATAAATAAAACCTAGGCCTAATGGGGTGAGTAGAGCTGAGCTGAGGGCTAAAAATGAAGATAAATAAACCAAGACTAATTAAAGATAAATTAAACCTAAGAATAAAACTTAAATAAATAAAGGCTAAATGTAGATATAAAATAAACTTGATACAGATAATAAAATAAGGATGGCTAAATCTGACCTAATGGCAGATAAATCAAAATAAATAAAAAATAAAACCTAAACCTAACTAAAAGACTAAACATAAAATAAAAATAAAAAGAAATAAAAAATAACTAGGCATACCTAAAATAAATAAAACCCACTTAAACTGAGCCAAACCTAAACTAGATAAGATAAAATAAACTAAAATAAACCTACTAGGCTAAAAATAAAACTTAAAATGGACCTAAGATAAAACAAAGCTAAAACCAAGGGAAAAAAACCTAGGCTAAACAAATAAAATACATAACCAACAATGGATAAAAAGAACTCACTAAAGATAAACTGAGCCTGAAATCTAAAAAGATTAAAGATAAAAGGCCTAAATACTGATAAAGATCCTACTATAATAAAAACCTAAAGATAAAACTAAAATGGAATAAATAAAGACTAGCTAGGCTGACATAACTTAGGCCCTAAATAATAAAATAAGATAAAGATAAACATAAACTAGGCTTTTTAAAGACCTAAAACCAAGATAAACCTAAACCTAAAATAAAATAAAACCTAAACTAAACTAAAATAAAGGCTTAAACCTAAAATTAAGATAAAAAAGATAAAGAAATAACATAAACCTAAGATAAAATAAACCCTAAAGACACAAAGATCTAGGCCTAAAAAAAAAAAGAAAGAAATGAGCCTAAACCTAAAAATAGATAAAAAATAGTGAGCTAAAGATAAAGCCAAAGACCTAAATCTAGGCTATAAGGTGGCTAAGATAAAAACTAAGATAAATAAATCTAAGATAAATAAACAAACTATGCAGAAATAAAATAAATAAAGAAAGATAAAGCTGACTAAGATGATAAAGGCCTAAACTCTTGGTTTTGCTGATTTAAATGGTAAAGGTAAAATAATAAAAGAAATATAATGGGACCCTGACCACTGAGCTCAAAGGACTGACACTGGGCCTGCCATGCAGGCCTGAGATCCACAGGCCCTAGATCATGGGGTTTGGACCCCAGAAGATCTGAGCCAAGCCCAGGCCCCAGGCCTGAGCCACTGGTGACCCTGAGCTACAGGCCACTGAGCCACAGAGCCACTGACCTGGGCTCAGGCCCAAGCCAGGCCACAGGACTGGGCACTGAGCCCCAGGCCCTGGCTGACCCTAGGCCACAAGAGGCCACAAGGCTGAGGCCAGGCTGGGAAAGCAGGCCGTTCAGCTGAGCCAGGCACAGGCCCTGGGGCACTTCATGGAGCAGGCCACAGGTAAGACTTGTGACCTGGGCTCAGGCCACTGAGCCCTGGACCTGGGCCCTAGGCATTTAAGACTGAGCCTGGGCCTGAGCCACTGAGGCCCAGCTGAGCCTGAATTAATAAGGCTTAAAATAAATAAATAAAACCTAAATAAGATTAAGTGAAACCTGAAACTAAAACTAAACCTAAAGATAAATAAATAAAACCAAAACTAAAGTTAAAAATAAATTAAACTAGAATAAAAGATAAAACTAGTGTAAAATAAAATAAATAAAATAAATAAAATAAAACCTAAATAAAATAAAATAAAATAAACTGATCCAAACCTAAAATAAAACCTTAAAATCCTAAATAAATAAAAAAAAAAATAAAACCCTAAACTAAAAACTAAAATAAACAATAAAATAAAATAAAATAAAATAAATAGAAACATACTAAAACTAAAATAAATAAACCAAACTTAAACTCAAGGCACGGACTAGATAAAATAAAATAAACTTAAAATAAACCTAAACCTAAACTAAAAATAAAACTTAAAATGAACCTAAAATGAGAGCCTAAAACCAAAGGAAAAAAAACTAAACCTAACCTATAAATAAAAAATAAAACATAAAATGATAAAATATAAAAGAATAAAACTCGACTAAAAAAAATAAACTGAAGCAAACTTAAAACTAAAGTTAGATAAAAGGCCTACTACCTAAAAGACCTACTATGAAAACCTAAGATAAAGAAAAGAAAAGATAAAAAATACTGAGTTAAAGATAAAATAAAGATGAAGATAAATATGCATGAGCTAATGCTAAAATAGAAGAAATGTTAAAATCTCAGTTTGGTTATGCGTTAAAGATCAAAGCAGGCTCTAGGCTCTAGGCACGGACCGCTGGGCCACTGAGCCACTGAGCCACTGGGCCTTAGGCCACAAACCACAGGCTCAGGCAGGCCCTGAGGCTCTAGGCTGGGGCCCTGGGCTCTGGGCCCCTGACCCTGAGGCTGGGGTGAGCACTGGGCCACTGGGCCCTGATCTAGGCCCTGAGCCAGTGGCGTATCTTAGCCCCGTATCACAGATCTGGATCATGGGCTCTTAGTGACATGGCCCAGAGCCAAGGGTTAAAGGCCTGAGCTACTGGCTATAAACCTAAAAGATCAGTGTATCTGAGCCAAAGATTAAATGATAAGATGAGCATGGGCTAAATGAGCCCAGATCTAAAGATAAAAAATAAAGATTAGCTAAAGATATAAATAAAACTAACTAAAAATAAACCACAATAAAGAACTAGGCTTGATAAAATAAACTAAATAAAATAAATAACTTAAAACTAAACTTAAAATAAAGATGAAAACCTAATCCTGATTAAATAAATAGATAAACCTAAACCTAAACTAAAATAAACTACACTAAAATAAATAAAACCTAAACTTAAACCTAAAATAAACTAAAAATAATCTTAAACATAAACTAAAAAAAATAAAATAAACTAAAAATAAACCTAAACTTAAAAAAAAAATAAAACCTAAAAAATAAATCTAAAATAAAACATAAAATCTAAAACTAAAAAGATAAAATAATAACTGAAGCTGAACCTAAATAAAATAAAACCTAAAACTAAAAGAAATAAAATAAAGAGATAACTAAAAAAAAAATAAACCTAAAACTGAAGCCTAAACCTAAAAAAAAAAATAAAACTAAATAAAAAAAATAAAAATGAAATAAATAAAAAATAAAATAATCTAAAACTAAATAAAAAAAATTAAACTAAATCAAAATAAAAAATAAAATAAACTAATAATAAATAAAATAAATAAAATAAATAAATAAACTAAACTGAGCTAAATAAACTAAAATAAAAAAATATAAAATGAAATAAATAAACCTAAAATAAATAATCTAAATTAAATAAAAAAAATTAAACCTAAATCAAAATAAAAAATAAAATAAACTAAAATAAATAAAAAATAAAATAAATAAACCTAAACCTACCAATTTAGTTAATTAAAGGCCCAAAGGCACTGTCATTTGAGCCACAAAACAGGCCTTCAGGTTTAAACCACTGAGCACTTAACCCCTAGGCCATAGGCACTGGGCCATGAGCCATAAAAAAGGCCCAGGAGAGCCCAAAGACCCAAAGGCCACTGTGCCTACTGAGAGGCTGCAGACCACTAACCCAGACTAAACCCCTAAAACCTTAAGCCTAAACTAAGCCCTGAGCCTAAAATAAATAAATAAAAACTAAATAAGATAAAAAAATAAATTAAAATCAAAGGCAACCTACACAAAATAAAATAAGAAATAAAATAAAACTAAACTCAGATAAAATAAATAACTAAACTAAACTAAAAATAAAATAAACCTAAATAATAAAATAAAATTAAACATAAAATAAAATAAAGAAAGATAAAATAAATAAAACCTAAGGCCTAAATAAACCTAAAATAAATAAAAATAAAACTAAACCCTAAACTAAAAGAAACCTAAAATAAACAAAATAAAATAAATCTAATCCTAAACTAAAATAAACTTAATTAAAGATAAACCTAAAATAAGAAAAAACCTAAAATAAATAGATAAAATAGGAAAAAGGCACATGCAGTTAAAAGATAAAACACAAAAATGATCTAAAATAAAACCTAAAACCCTAAACCTAAAATAGATAAAACCTAAAATAAAATAAAAATAAAACCCTAGGCGGAAAAGAGCTAAACTAAAGATGAGCATGGGAGCAAGATAAAAGAATAAAATAAAGGCTCAGGCTAAAGATCCTGGGCTTAAGATAAATTAAGGCTAGATAAAGAAATGAGCCTAAAATGAGTATGGTGTAGAAAGGAGAATGGCTAAAGGGGACTAAATGGGCTGAGGCCTTGAGCTGACCTCAGAGCTGACAGTCACAGTGAGCCTTAGGCTGATGCCCTGGGCTGAGCTGCAGGCCACTGAGTCACAAAGGCCACTGGGCCCTAGGCGACAGAGTCATGGCACTGAGCCTGAGGCCACTAGCCATGGAGTCCTGGGCCATGAGGCCACTGAGATGTTGGAGTCTTGGGGCTGAGAGACCTGGGCCACAAGAATACTGGCGCCCAGGCCCTGGGCCCTGGGCTGGCCTAGGCCTTACTGACCTGGCCCCAGGCCCACTGCCCCTGGGCCACTGAGCTTGAGGAATACAAAGACCCTGGAGTCCTGAGGCGGACACTGGGCTGGCCTGGTGACCCAAGATCCTGGCCCAGGCCCAGACCCTGGGGCCTGCAGGCTAATGACCTAGGTTAAGATAGATAAAGGCTTCCAGGCTGAGTAGATGGAGATAAAGATAGAAAAGAGCTAAAACCTGGGCCTAGTCAGACAAAGATAGATAACTAAAAGATAAACTAAATGAATAAAGGCTTAAAATAAAGAAATAAGATAAAATAGATAAAAGACTTATATAAAAACTAAATGTAAAATATAAATAAAATGGCTAAAATACCTAAATGAGATAAACTAAAATGGATCTTGAGCCAGAATAAACATAAAGATGGATAAAATAAAATACCAAAACTCTAACATAAGAATAAAATAGACACAGATAAAATAAACTAAGGCTAAGATAAATAAAACTAGCGTAAACTAAATAAAGATAAACTAAAATAAATCTACTAAAGCTAAAGATAAACCTAAAATGAAACCTCTAGGCCTTGGCTAAGGCTTGGACCATGACCTGAGCCAAAATACAGGCCACAGGCCACTGGACCCTAAAGACCACTGAGCCCTGGGCCACTGAGCCTAAGGCCCAAAACCCCCCAGGCCCCAGGCCATAAGCCCAAGGCTAAGGCCACGGACCACTGAGAGCCACTACCACAAAAAGGCTAGGCCTCAGATCCAGAGTCCACAGGCCATGAGGCCCAAGCCCAAAGGCCCTAGGCCATGGAAAAAGCAAACCCTGAAAGAGATAAATGCCTGATCACTGGAAATAAAACACAAAATAAATAAATAAAAAAACCAATTAAAATAAAGATAAAAGAAATAATAAATAAAGAATTTAAAACTGAAATATAAACTGAAGCTGACCAAAGAAATAAAATAAAAATAAAACTACTAAAATATAATAAATAAACCTAAAAGCTTAAGTAAAAAGAATAATAAAACCAAATCATAAAGATAAAATAAGATAAACTAAATAAAATAAAATAAACTAAAAAAATAAATAAAACTAAAATAAAACCTAAAAATAAATAAAAAGTAAAACCTAACAATAAATTAAAAAAAAAACCTAAACCTAAAATAAAAATAAAATAAACCTAAACCTAAACTAAACTAAAACTAAAACTAAACCTAAACTAAATAAAAATAAACTAAAGTAAACTATTAAACTAAAAATAAAACCTAGATTAAACCTAATAAAACCTAAAATGTAACCTAAAAATCCTAAACTGAAATCTAAATTAAAAAATAAAACCTAAAATAAAATAAAAATAAAACTAAAACATAAACATAAATCTGGCTAACATAAATATAATAAAAAATGCATAAACTAAAATAAATAAAATAAAAAATAAAAATAAGGTTAAATAAAATAAAAAATAAATAACTCTTGCTAATTTGTTTTGATTTTAAGATAAAGGTAATAAGATA
Organism: Cymbidium sinense; assembly: GCA_021442155.1. Lineage (NCBI taxonomy): Eukaryota > Viridiplantae > Streptophyta > Magnoliopsida > Asparagales > Orchidaceae > Cymbidium > Cymbidium sinense. Next base: position 322,883,433 of record CM038214.1, on the reverse strand, counting down.
ATAAAAAACCACAAAATACTGAAAACCCTGGGCCTAGATCATGGGCCATGGGCCACTAAACTGGGCCTGACTGACCACAAAAGAATCTTTGGGACCTTGATCAGGCTGGATCACAGAGCCCTGGGCCCTGAGACCATGAGCCCTGGGCTCACTAGCCCTAGATCCACAATCTGGGCCCCAATCTGAAACTGACCTGACTGCAATAAGAGCCTGATCACTGGATCCTAGATCAAGACTAGGCTAAAGATGGACCATGGGCCTGAAGCTAGGCTGACCTGGCAAGGCCAGGAAGCTACCAAGAGGTGACCCTGGGCGGCCTGACACTGGGACAAGGCCTGAGCTGGGACCACAGAGCCAAGGCCCCCGGACCCTGAGCCCCCCAGGAGAAGCCTGAGATACAAGACCACAGAGGCACCTGCCACTGGGCCCTGGAATACTGAGGACAGAGCCAAGGCCCTGGGCTTAATAGATAAAGCACAAGATGATTAAATAAAAAGGCTAAAATAGATGAAGGAAAATAAAGATAAAGAGAGCTGACTAGACCTGGGCTTAAAAAGATAAGATAAGATAAGATAAAATAGATAAATAAAATGCTAAAGAATAGATAAATAGATAAAGAAATACATTAAAGATAAAAAAAAAAAATAAATAAAAGATAAAAATAAACTAAATATAAACCTAAAATAAAATTAACCTAACTAAAATATAATAAAAATAAAACTAAACTTACTAATAATACTAAAAATAAATCCTACTGAGCTAATAAAATAAAATGATAAAAATAAGGAACCTATTAAAATAAAACCTAAAACCTAAAATAAAACCTAGTAATAATAACCTAAAAAAAAAAATAAAAATAAAACCTAAAAAAAAATAAAATAATAATTGCTAAAATAAACTAAACTAAACTCTAAATAAGCTAAAATAATAAATTAATTTAAAAGCTAAAAAAAATAATCATAAAATAAAATAAAAATTAAAATAAACTAAATAAATAAAAAGAACTAAATAAACTAAGGATTAACCCAAACCTAGGTTTCTTAATTAAAAAAATCAAAACTAATAAACTGAAACCTAAACCTAAAATCCTAAACCATAAAATAATAAAGTAAAACCTAAAAAAATATAAAGCATAAACCCACAAATGATAAACTAAAGCCTAAACCCTAAAATAAAAAAATCACATGCCTTAAATAAACTGTAATAAACAAAAAAATAAAACCTAAAACTAAAAAAGAGCTAAAATAAAAACCTAAAGCTAAAATAAAATAATAAACTAAATAAAATAAAGCTAAATAAATAAAATAAATCTAAATCATTAAAATAACTAAATAATTAAAATAAACTAAATAAACCTCTTGGTTTGCATGATTTAAAATAAAACCTTGACCCTACCACATACATAAAAAGGCCCTACCTAGGCACCCTAGGCCCTGTGCCCTAAGTGACACTGAGCCACTGCAGATCTAAACCTGAGCCATAGCCACTGAGCTGCTGGGCCACAGCAAAATCCTAAGCCATGAGCCTCAGGCTGAGCCTACACTGAGCCATGATCCCACTGACCTAAACCTAAAGAGCCTGACCCTAAACCACAATAGCATGATCATAACTCCTAACCACACCAAAATCAAATAAACTAAACTACTTAAGCAGAATGGAGAACCTTACGGTAGGAACACCACCGTTAACCAAGCTCAATCTAGATTTCACGATGGAGGCAAAGAAGGATAGTGTTGGTGGGGATGGAATGCAGTGGAATATAAGTGTTGGTTAAAGTATTGGTGGTTATGGAGGCAGGAGGAGTGATGGAGGTTACAGGTGTGGTGGTGGTGGAGGGAGAGATCGGGGATAGGATGGTGGATCCCGCTACTTGAGAAGCCGGGGTGGTTTTGATGGGAACTGGAGAAACTTAGAAATGATCGAACAGAGCTACTGCTTATAGAACTATGTCTTTATAGTAGAGATGATTCTAGTTATCTAGGGCTTTTGATTTGCTTCGCTCATTTTTATATATGTCATAAATAAACATTGCCTCAGAAAACTTGGTGTTTTACTTGGTTGATGAAATTGAAAAGAAGAAATGTTGAATCTGATTTTGTTTTCTATTAAAAAAAATTAAACTCAAACCTAAAAAAAAATAAAAAACACAAACCTAAACCTAAAAAAAATTAAAATAAGAACCTAAAAAAACTAAACCTAAAATAAAAAATAAAATAAAATAAAACTAAACTAAATAAATAAACCTAAAACTAAAAATAAACTAAACAAAAAACCTAAACTAAAATAAATAAACCTAAAATAAATAAACTAAACTAAATAAAAATAAAAATAAACTTAAATAAAAATAAATAATAAAATAAAATGAAATAAATAAAAAATAAACTAAATAAACCTAAACCTATCAGTTTACTGAATTAAAATATAAAATAAAATAAAAATAATTAGAAAAACTAACCTAAATCTTAAAATTACCTAAATCTTACCTAAACTCACACTCAACCTGCCCAAACCCTAAGCTACCAGACCACTGAGCCCTAAATCCTGACACTGGCAATCACAAATTAACTAACCTACTGGCCCAAACTAAACCTGACCTGGGGTTAAAAGGCCCAAAATGAGCCCAAAAACCACAAAACTAAAAATAAAACCTAAATAAAATGGATAAAACTTGGTGAAAATTTAAAATAAACATAAACTAAACCAAAACTAAAGAAAATAAAATAATTAATAAATAAACTAAATAAGATAAATAAAAAACTAAGGTAAAATAAAAAACTGAAAAAAATAAAATCTAAACCTAAAATAAAAATTAAAATAACATAAAAGCAAAATAAAACCTAAAAGCAAACAATAAATAAAATAAAACCTAAATAAATAAGAAAAAGACTTAAAATAAAATAAAATGAACCTAAATCTACTAAAATAAACTAGTAAAATAAATAAAACCCCAAAACCTAAAACTAAATAAAATAAAATAAATTTAAAATAAACTACCTTAATTAAAAACTAAATCTAAAAAAATAAATTAAATAAACCTAAAAAACCTAAACCCAAAAAATTTAAAAATATCTAAACATAGGCACTAAAAAAATAAAACTAAATCTAAAATAAAATAAAAATAAAACTAAACTAACTAAAAAAAGAAAAATAAAATCTAAAATAAATAAAACCTAAAATAAACATAAAAATAAATAAATAAAAAAATAAAAAAATAAAATAACCAAAAATAAAAAATAAACTAAATAACATAAATACTGGGTTTCTTTAAAATAAATAAAAAATAAAAAGAAAAATAAATAAATAAAATAACAATCCTAAACCCACTTAAAATAACCAAACTACTTTTTATCCAGACCCTTACTAGACTTAGCAGTGAGCCTCTGACCCACACCCTAGGCCCACTAGCCTAAACCCTAAAGCCCTAAACCTAACCCCAGAATACAAGGCCTAGGCCCTAAAACACTAAAACATAAAGGCTAAACTAAAAACCAAATAAAAAAATGATAAAATAAAACCTGGCTAAATAGTAAAATAAAATAAAACTGAGCTAAACCCTGATCCTAAACCTAAAGCTTGGACATAAACTATAAAATAAAATAAAATAAACTATAATAAAATAATTAAATCTAAAACTAAAATAAATCCTAAAGATAAACATAAAATAAATAAGATAAAGATAAAATAAAACTTAATAAACCCTAAACTAAACCTAAAAAACCTAAAATAAAACTACCTAAGATAAAATTTAAACTAAGCTAAAGATAAATAATCTAACTAAACTAAACCATAGCCCTGACCTAATTAAAAGATAAAACTGAAATACATAAACTAAAGATAAAATAAAAACCTATGAAATAATTTAAAAATAAAACCAAAGATAAAATCAAAATAAACTGACTAAAAAAAAATCTAGGCTAAAATAGCTAGATAAAACTAATCTAGATAAATGATAAAATAAATAGATTACTAAAATAAATTAAAAAAATATAAATAAAATAAAATAAAACTAAATTAAATAAAACTAAATAAATCTACACTGATTTGCTTTTTTTTAAATAATACCACTACTAAACTAACACTAAAGCTGACCCTAAATCTAAAATCAAATCTTACCTTAAACTACTTAATTGCTAAACCCCTAAACCATAAACCACAAATCACAAATCTCCCACCACTAAACCATAATCCTAAACTTGAAACCAAACAGCTAAATACAAACCACAAACTAACCATAAACCACAAGCCTAACAATGGGCAAAACCTTGATGGCAAGAACATTCAGCAGGCTCATCTAGATCTAGTAGTGGGCCGGACTACTGGGATCTAGTGGGGTGATGCAGGTGTCTTGTGGATATGGAGGTGGTGGTTGGAGTGGTGGTTATGGAGGTGGGAAGCGATAGAGTTAGTGGTTATGGTGAGGGAGAGATCGAGGATATGAAAGATCCATAGTGACTAAGCGGGGTGGTTCTCATGAGGCGAAGAAATTTAAGAATGGCCAATCCGATTTGCTGCTTATGGAATTGTGTCTTTATAGTAGAGATGATTATACTTATCTAAGATTTTTGAATTGCTCTATGGGTACTCATTTTTTATTTATGTCATCGCTTATGTATTAGAAAACATGCGATGCTACTTGGTTGATGAAATCAAAAAGAAGAAATATTAAATCTGAATTTGTTCTCTATTAAAAAAAATTCCTAAACCCTAAATCCTAAACCCAAAACTAAAACTTAAACCCTAAACCTAGAAACTAAATCATAACCCTAAACACTAAACAAAATAAATCTAACATAAACATATATAAATCGTAAACCTTAAATCATAAAAGCTAAAAAATTAAACTAAATAAAACCTAAAAATAAAATAAATAAAAAAACATAAACTAAAATAACATAAAATAAAAACTAATAAAAACATAAATTAAAACCTAAAACTAAACCTAAAAAATAAAATAAGAAAATAAAATAAAAATTAAAACTAAAATAAAATAAAATAAAATAAAACCTAAACTAAACTAAAAGAAACTTAAAAAATAAAAACTAAATCTAAAATAAAATAAAATAAACTAAAAATAAATAACTAAATAAATAAACTAAAATAAAAAATAAAACCTACAAAATAAAATAAAAAACTTAAAGACTAAAATCCTAAATCTAAAATAAAATAAAATAAATAAAATAAACCTGCTAAACCTAAAATAGATTAAACTAAAATAAATAAAACCTAAACACAATAATAACTAAACCTAAATTAAAATAAAATAAATACTAAATAAACCTAAACCTATTAAAATAAAACCTAAACCTAAAATAAACCTAAACTTCTAAAAAATAAAATAAAACCTAAACTAAAATGAAAAATAAACTAAATAATAAAAATAAACTCAGCTAAAATAAACCTAAAACTAAATAAAACCTAAACTAAATAATAAACCTAAATAAAATAAATATTAACTCAATAAATAAAAAAACTAAATAAACTAATCACTCCCTAAATCACTTACTAAAAAGTAAAACCACAATCCTAACCTACCACTCCAACCACACCCTAACCCTACCCTAAACCCTGACCCTAACCCTAAATCTAAACCATAAACCTTAAAACCTAAGCCTAAACCTAACCCCAAACCTAAAACCTAAAAGTAAACACAAACCCCCAAAGTAACTAACCACAAACCACAGAATGGGGAACCTTGAGGACATCACCATCAGTAGGCATCTAATGGTGGAGGTGAAGGAGGAGATAGCCTTAGTGCTGGTGGGGATGGGAGTCTGGTGGATATGGAGGTGGTGCTCAGATAAGTGGTGATTATGGAGGCGGGAGGAGCCATAGAGGTTATAGCCATGGTGGTGGAGGAGGGAGAGATTAGGGATATGATGGCAGAATCCCTACTCAAGGGGTAGGTGGTTACGATGGGAAGTAGAGAAATGAAGAACACGTCGATCATTGCTAATGGAATGTGTCTTTATAGAGAGATAGTTGTACTTATCTAGTATTTTGATTTTTCTCTATGTGTTCCTTTTTTTATCTATCACTTGTGTGTTAGAAAACTTGGGGTGCTACTTGGTTGATGAAATCAAAGAAGAAATGTTGAATATGAATTTATTCTCTAAAAAAACCTTAAACCTAGTAAACTAAAACTTATACCTAAATGCTAAGCCTTAAATACCCTAACCCTAAATGTAAACCCTAAACCATAAACCCTAAACCCTAAACCCTAATCCCTAAACCCTAACCCTAAACCTTAAAACCTAAACCACACATACCCCACTCAAACCCTAAACCTAAACTAACCCACAAACCTACTAAACCCTAAACCCTAAACCTAAATAGATGTCATTAGGGGACTAAAGAATGACCTAATCCTAACATAGTTATGGTAGCTCAATAAAATGTCTTCAAGAGACTTTTCCTTGACTATTAGAGATTTGAACACCCTAAATCATATTATAATACCATATATTATAGTATAATGTAGCATCATATATTTGAGCATGTAGTGATGTGTTTTTAGATGTTATAAGATGTTTTGAAATGTTTTATTATATTATGGTATTATGCCATACATATTAAGATAAATAAAAAATATTTATTTAATAAAATGATGAAGAAATTTATTAAATTTGAAGTGGGAATTAGGTTGTAGTACCAAAGGTGTGCTACGCCACTTGTAGTCTAAAAGGTAAGATTTTATGTTCAAAATAAATATTATATGTTGTGGCATAATATATCATCATATATCATAATATATTGTTCTACAAATTTTAAATTCTTTTAGTATTTTACAATCATGCGTCAAAACTAGCATTATTTATAAAAATGTTGATTTAGAATTTAAAATGGTGGAATTTGGCCAAATTCATAATAGGTAGCATGGCATCATAATATATTGTTTCAATTTAAAATATGTAAGTGATGACTAAAATATATAGTTTTTTTTCATTGTTTTAATTTTTAATTTTTTATCTTAAGAAATCCCTTGTGATGATATATATAATATAATATAATATGCTATAATGTAATATAATATATGCCATAACATAGTGTAGCAACATGCATTATAGCAATATTGTGTATTACTACTTTGTTAGCATATTTTAGTTTGTTATAGTATAATGTAGTAGAGTTTGTACAAGCATAATTCTTAAAAATACTGATTTATAGGCTGAGATGATGGGATTTGGCCAAATTTAAGGTAAGCTTTATGGAACATCATTGGGGTGTGCTTCGATGTGTCATTTAATCAAAAGAATGGAATTTTGCATCAAAAATAAATGTTCATTTTTCAACCAAAGTTTATAAATTTTTTTGCTTAAAGTGATTCATTTTAAGGTGTAATGTAAGATAATATATTATATGAAAGCATATTAAAATATAATGTACATAACAATATAACTTCACATATATATATGAATGTGGTGGTGTGTTACTAAATGTTATTGTACATTTTACTATGTTTTACTTTTGTTATAATACATTGGGTCAAAACTCACAAAAATGTGAATTTTAAGGTTGAGATGGAAGAATTTGGCTAAATTCATGGTACACACCAAGAAGAAACACCAAAATTACTCTATTTTGATGATTCTAATAGAAAAAAATAATAATTTTACATCCAAAATGAACATTATTCATATTTTGAGAAAAGTTTCTTATTTGTTCCTATTAAGTTATTCTAATAAGGTGTATGGTTAGACAATATATTATATTATAGAAAATTATAATATAACATAATATATTATAATATAATATAGTGTGTGTTAATTCACATAATAATATGTTTAACATGATATTGTATAGTTAGTTTGAGCTTGCACCATCACAAATCATAAAATGTTGATTACAATGTTAAGATGATGTAATTTGAACTAATACATTATTAGGCTTTTGGTTGAAGTATTAAAGGTGTGCATAAAAGAAGAAATAAGATTTGATGAGAATTCCATGCTAAGGGCATCGAGGGAGATTTGCTAGGGGATCACACATGCATTGGACATGACATGTAAGGGGTCTATGTTGAGGGCATAGAAGAAGAAAATCTGTTGGGGATAAGGTTTGAATTTGATTTGAATATATGATTTGTAGATAGAAGATCCACTGGGGATATGAATCTATAATCCACTTGGGATTAAAATTGAATTGATTTTAATTTATTTTGTTTTAATTGATGTGGAGGCATATCTTCTATAGATATGGGCTTGAGTCAGGTATATGAACTTTCCAGGGAAGCGGTTGTATTCATTGGGGATTGGGATTTATGTTTAATTTCATAGATTTGTTTGGGGATGTATAAGTTGGGAATATTTGGTTGGATTTCTTTAATTTAGACTCTCTTGGGAGTTGGTTTAATTTGGCTCCATTGAGGAGGTTGGTTTTGAATTTGATTTATTTGCTTGACTTATATATGGGAACCACTCAGAGAAGGGTATGATTTAACTCCACTAAGGAAAATTATATTGGGTTTAATTTAATGTTAATGTATGGATCATGTGATGCAATGGAATGAGAAGGAGCTATATTAGACTTATCCTATCTCAGATTTACAAATCCAAATGGATAGTCTACTAGTAGTGGGATAGAGCTAGCCAACCTAAGAGGTTGCCTTTCGGTGTCCAACGACTGTACTAAGAAGAAGGCGTAGCAGACTTACATCTTCTAAAGCAGGGAATAACCACTGGGGAGACTTGTTGGTAGCACAACAAATTGAACCAGACTTATGGGTGACTATTGAGTGAATGGCACTAGGGACTTACATCAACTTAAGAGTAGTTAGGAGATTCTTATAGGGAGTTTTACTGACACTACCCTAAAGATAGGATGCCTACTAGGGAAAAGGTGCCGCTAGGGGTGTCCTCCTAATCCACAAGTGAATATATATTTTGTTTATATGTTTGTGTGGACCTTGTTGGTGTGCAAGGAAACACACTGAGAATGAGCTATATCAGCCTTGACTTATCTCAGATTTACTGGATCAAGGGATAATCTACACATCCACAAGATAGATTCTCCAACCACAGGGGTGGTTATTAGGAATGGGGAATAGTCTAATCTGATAGTAACCTAGGTAGTGTCTAAATGGGGTCACAAAGGATGTGATCTAACTATAGTGTCACAAGGGAGGTGCTACTTGGGGCATTATCCTAAGCCCTAGAAAAGAAAGCTTATAGGTGTACGATGGCCAACTTAAGGAGAAAGTTTAGCACACTTACATCTATTATGAGTGGTGTATCTTAAGGTGCGAGAACCAACCAACCTAAGGTGTATCCATCAGCATAGTGAGAACAAATCAGCCCAAAGTGCCCATCGGTGTTCAATGATCAATTTAGAAAGAAAGCACATAAGATTACAACTTTCCAAGCGAAACTAATCATCGTGATAATTTATCATCGACAGGACAGATGTTATCTGACCTAGAGTGACTACAAAGCTGGGATCCTCAAGGAGGGACGGAACCCAGACTTGAAATAGTCAAGAGGGAAGGAACTACTAGAGGACTTATTCTAAACCTCAAATATACTTGACCCAGTTAGTGCATGAAGGCTAATCCAAGAAGAAAGCATACTAGACTCACATCCTCTTAAATGAAGACAACATGAGATAGCTTACTGACCACACAGTAAGGCATACCAAACTAACAAGGAACTCCTCGATGTGTAGTGGTGAAGTAAGGAAGGAAAGAATTGCAGACTTACATCCTCCAAAGTAAGAAGACCATGAGGATGACACACTAGCATTTTAGGGCATTCTTGAGTGAGTGCCACTAGGGTGTTATCTCAACTTCAGTAGCAGAGAAAAAAAGATATGTGTTTGTTCTATATGTTCATGTTTAGTTTGTGTTTGTGTTATCGATGAAGGATGGACATTGCTGGGTTCTTTACACCTACCCTAAACACATGGTAGATTTGCAAACAATAATACTTCCAACATGGAAGAGATTGAACTCAAAATGGAATTTTCATTGATGATAATTATTTTTAAACATGATTTATAATATTTCATTAAGTAGAGCCCATTGATTGGAAGAATTGGGTGCTCTCTCTTATGATTAATAAGTTAATAAGATCCTCCTTGGTAGGCCTTCTCTATGGAAAAAGGGCCTTTCCAAGTGGGTTCAAATGTGCCTCCCATATATGATGACAATTGATCTCCTTAAAACTAAAATAAGCTCTACTTGAAAAGATCTAAGGACCAACTTGATGTGAGCTTGAATCATTAGCATGCACTCAAGGTTTTTTTCTCTCCAAACTTTTGAGCTCTTCTAACTTGGCATTCTACTTTGTTGTGATCTTGCTACCCATAGCTATCCTTCTTGATGGTAGTTGTACTTCTAATGATAGAATGGCTTTGGACCCATACACTAAGGAGAAAGTAGTAGATTGAGTTGGAGTTCTATATATGGTGCGGTAGGCCCACAAGGCTTCAACTAACAATTCATGCCATGTATTGTGTCTCTCTTCTTTATTTGGATGAGAGTTTTTTGAAGCTTTGCTAAGATATTTTCCTGGTAGTTGATGGTAGAATATCTCCAATCTATCTATCTGGGCAAGTTGTTGATCTCGATGCTCTTGAATGGTACCATTAGATATAATTCATGAGGTACTGAACTATATATGATATGGTTCTAAAATATTGGAGCACATGAGTTGTGACCTCTAGCGGAATCACCTTCACACATTTGAAAAAGTAGTTAGTAGGAGCTAAGATGAACTGATGACCCTTAGAATAAGGAGGATCAATCGGACCACTATGTGTACTCCAACACTTTTATGTGACCAGGAATGTAGGATGTAGAATGTTGGGTGTTGGACAACATCATTTGATTTATGGTGAGATAGTAGAGTTCATTTTCCTTCCTTCATCTGCTTGGTAACAAACACCAAGGGAGTCATCTAATGTAGCTTCTAAAGTATGAAATTACTTGAGTACAGGCGCGAGAATTGGTGGCATCATCAGGTAATGCTTGATGTCTTTAATGGCATGCTCACATCATCCACTTGAACTTGACATCCTTTCTTACAAGTGTTGAGAATGGTTGACATCTTCCGATAGGTTGGATATCATCTTAGATACTCCACAACCCTTGGAATGATCTTAGAGTTCTTTTGGTGTGGTAATCTAATTTTCTTGATCTTCTCTAGATCAATTTTGATTCTCTCTTGTCGGAGACAAACCCAAGAAATTTCCCTTCAATTACATTTGGAGGGTTCATTTTGAGGTTAAATTATCTTAACTGTTTGAATACTACTCTCAAGTGAAAGAGATGGTCTTTCTTTTCTCTACTTTTGACCATAAAATCATCGACATAGCACTCGACTTGATGATGAATGAGTTCATCAAAGATTGGAGTCATAGCTCATTGGTATGTAACACCAATATTTTTAAAGCTAAAAGGCATGATCTTATAGCAATAGATTCCAATCAGGGATTCTAAAAGTAGTGTTTCTTTCATCTCAAGGGCTATCTTTATTTTTTTATATCCAGATGAGCCATCCATGTAAGAGAAGACTGCATGAGATGAGGCAATGTCCACCATCAACTCTGAGATTGGTAGTGGAAATTCTTCTTTAGTATATGCCTTATTTAATTCCCTAAAATCAAAGCATATGTGAATTTGTCCACCCTTTTCTTAGAGGATGATCGGTAACTAGGTGTATTTATCTTCTAGATGTAGCGTATCGATGGGTTTTGACTTCATAATTCTTTGTTTGTCTAATTGTATGCATAGGAGCTTGCTTTATAGGGTTGGAGTAGGCTCTGCTTGTTAGTGGATCCTTCGTTGGGCCAATCTACCCATCTCTTCATAACTCCATGAAGTAATTAATCACACTAAATAAGTCATTGGTTTTCTTTCATTCAACAAGAGCGTGTATGTCGTGTGGATCTTTTTTTCTAGTTGATTTCTTTGAGCTCATCGATGGTTGCTTGATCTCTTCTTTGAACTCTGGTGGTGCATCTTTGACATCAAAATTATCTGGATCATCTAAAGTTTCTAAGCACAGCTCCTCATATGAGTTAATGAGATTTGAAAAGAACTTTATCGAAATAGATGACTAGCATAATCATCATCATTTGGATGTCTTTGAATCTAGTCTTAATTGAGAGCTTTTGCATTTGTTCTTCCATATTCTTTTGAAGTAATTATGCTTAAATATATGGGATTAACCCTTTCTTTAAAAGGATAAACAAAGTAATTCTATTAAATCTTTGAAACATCTTCAAGTTCTACATGAACTTCTTGACTGATGCTCCCAAAAGTACCTAGTCTTTTGGATGACTTGGGCTTATTAAACCTCAAATTTTTGAGAGGAAAGTAGGTTAGAGCTATTAAGTTTCTAACTTTTGCTAACTATTTCATATATAAACTTAGATACACTTATGCTTTGCTTTGGAGTGATCTATGCTATGTGTCACCTCAAGAATCTACTACTAAGAAGATGGCTTGTATGCTAACCATAAGACTCATCCTATGAACTAGATTCTAAGTCTACATGGATATCATCCTCTTCTAGGACATCTTATTGGGTGGCCAATAAGGAGATTTTCCACCTGGGAATGCTCGAGGCTATTCCTCAGATGGAGGTGGTCATGCTTTTGAGCAGTAACAAATTATGGGTGGAATCTAATGTCAGGCTCCACTTCCTCCTCCAGGTCTATTTTCGTTCCCTTTTATTTTCTTTTCCATTTTTCTTTTCTTTTCTTTTTCTTTTATTTTTCTTTTATTTTTAAAATTTGGCCAAGTTCACAAGAATAGTCTTTTTGATTTTGAGGGAGGTAGGAAATATCCTCTTGTCCACCTGTGAGCCATAGCTTGAGATCTCCTTTGACACATGACTATCCCACCTCGGATTCATACTTGATATAGAGAGGATGGTACTATGTTGTTCTCATGTATCCATGGTCTCCCAAGCAAAGCATTGAATGATGAATTTGAGTCTATAATGTGAAACTTGGCTTCAATTTTTTTGTCATCTATCTCCAGGGTAATCTATGGAGCCTAAGGCAATTTTTGGAGTGTGGATTTAATAATTCCAAATGATTGACTAGACCACTTATCTTGAATCTTAATCATGATCTTGATTGAGAGCTTTTGCATTTGTTCTTCCATATTCTTTCAAAGTAGTACCTTTTGTTTTTAACATATGGATATGAACAAGATAAGTACCAATTAAAAGGTAATTCTATTAAATCTTTATTTGAATCATCCTCAAGTTCTACATAAATATCTTAACTTTAGGATGATGCTCTCTAGAAAGAACCTCGAGTCTTCACACTATGGATGACTTGAGGCTTCTTTACCAAACCCTCAACTTTTTGAGAGGAAAGTGGGGTTAGAGCTAAGGTTCCCAACCGATGCTTAACTATTTCACATATAGACTTGGATACACTTATGCTTTACTTTGGAGCCTGATCTTCATCACTATTTGGCTTAAGTGTCATCTCCAAGGGAATCTACTGTTGAGAAGAGCTAGCTGGTATGCTAACCATATAAGACTCATCCTATGAAATTGATTCTATGTCTATATTGATAGTAGGTCTACTTCTGGTAGCTGGGACATATCTTCTATTGGGTGGCCAATAAAGAGGTTTTCCACCCTTAGGACTGCCTCTGAAATGACCTCTTCCTCTACTTGGTGGAGGTCAGGTTATCTTACCCATATGTTCTAATGGAGTAATGAACTATGGCTAGAATTTAATGTCATGCTCCACTTCCTCCTCCAAGTGTCCCTTTTATTTTCTTTATCATTTTCTCTTTTCTTCTCTTTTTCTTTTTCTCTTTCTTTTTCTTTTTCTTTTACTTTTTTTTATTTTTAAACTTTGGCCAAGTTAGAATAGACTTGTTGATTTTGAGGAGGTAGTAGCATCCTCATATATGTCGATCTCATGAACATAAATGGCTTGAGATCTCTTTGACACAGATGATCCCACCTCATAAACTTCATACACTAATGTAGAGAGGATGGAACTATCTTGTTCTCATGTATGCATGTCTCCCAAATAAATCATTAAAGATGTATCAGTCTATGTATAATTGACTTGGTCTTCCAATCATCTATCTCCAAGGAAAACACTATGGAGCGGCTGTTGACCTCACTTTTGGAGTGTATTCAATCTTTCCATCTTAAACATAGGAGTCTTCTAGACACTAAGGCTTCCCTAGTCATAACAAACCTCTAACAATTAGGTAAACAATTAACCTAAGCCTAAAGACTTAGAAAGGTTAACAATAGGATTAGGTTATGCTTTAGGGATTAGGATAATCCCCCTACCCTACAACTCAAATCTAATCCATGTTCACCTTCTCAAACCAAACCTCAAGTTCAGTTCAAACATCAAATTCAAATCCAAATCCAAATCCAAATTCCAAAACCAAATGATTGAAGCCGATGATCAAATCCAAACTTGAAACCCTTCTAAGCCTATGACCTATCCCATGGACTTAGCCAAATCTTAATCCAAATCAATCCAAAATCATTGATTTTCTCATAATAAATTTATACCTTCAATCATCTTCCTAAATATAAATCAAATCTACATTCAAATGATCAAAAAAAGTAGATCAAACTAAATCAAATTAAATCAAAACCCTTCCAAGCCATTTGACCTAACCATGGACTTAAAATCTTAATCCAAATCAAGTCAAAAATCAATTGATTTTCTCACAAATCAATCATATTTTCAATCATCTTCTCAAATTTAAATAAAAAAACATTTAAATATTCAAAATTAAATCAAACCAAATCAAAATCCAAACCTATGCCACATGACCCAACTCCATTGCCTTAGCCAAATTCCATCATTCCAAAACCCAAATTCAATTGATTTTCTCATGAATCAATCATACATTCAATCATATTCAAAAATATAAATAAAATCTACAATCATAAAGCCAAACCAAAATCAAGTCAAACACTTTTTTGACTTGAAATGTTCAAATGAACCAAAACCCATTTGAACCCAAGCCAATTGCAATTAAATTTAAATATCAATCCCAAATCCATATATAAACTCGACTAAATCAAACTCAACCTAAAATCAAGCCAACTAAACTCAATTGGTCCACTTGACCCAAAATGGCCAATTAGACCTATTTGAGCCAAGTTCTTACCCTACCCAAATTGGATTGAACCAAGCCCATCAAAACCTCCCATCATGATTATTGATCACCCTAGGTTGATCAATTATCAAATATTGGGTCAAACCAAGTCAACTTGGTCATTTGACCAAGTCAACCCCTTAACCCATATGAGCCCAAACTAGCCAAATTGCAACCTAAGCCAAATCCCTTGAAACCAATGATTCATACCAAATCAAAATCAATATTTGAATATGACTTGACGTTCAATTGAGTCAAACCAAACCCAATTGGCCCTCTTGACCCAAGTTGACCCAAATTGACCTAACATACCAAATTGGTTCAAATCAAAATATAAACCAAATTGATTGCAACTAATGGCTCAAGTTCATTCCAAATTGATTGTTGAACTTGACCAAATCCATGATTGGACCCAATTGACCAACTTAGCCCAAATTGACCTAAGTGTTCAACTTGGCCTAAATCAAAACTAAATCCAAATTAATTGAAACTAAAGCCTACAATCATCTTCAATTGGTCAACTAAACCCAAACCAACACCCAACCCAATTTGGCCAATTTGGCCAATTTGGTCAAATCGATCAACTTAACCCATTTGACCCAAATGAATTCAAATGAGCCAAAATCAAATTTAAAAACTAAACCAAACTAATTGAACCAAAATATCCTAAATGATCATATGAACTTGACCTAACCTTGGTTTGACCAATTTGACCTAAATGAGTCAAATTGTAGCCAAACTAACCAAAACCAACTTCAATTGACTTGAAATTTGGGTTAACCCACTTTTGGCTCATTTCAAATATGCCCAAATCAAATCAAATGCCAAATGATCATTCTACCCTTAGGTCAAGGGCATCACATGAGACAAATCACCCATGTAAGTGGTTATTTCCATTCCTGAGCCACTTGGTACTCTCCCAATGGTCCACCTAGGCACCTAATACATTGCTCAACCTAACCCAAGGGGTGGTTAGGTCGGCCATGACCCATGGGAAGTGAAATCACCTCACCCTCCCCATTAGAGCATTTGAAACCCATAGGACACCCATGATTCCTTCTTGGCAGCCACCTCCACACCTTCAACTAGCCAAATCGAGCCAACTCACCACCTCCCTGCCACCCATGACTCCCTGAGATGGTTGGGATGGCCACTAGAAGCCAAATTCCCACCATCCGATCAAGATGAAGGGTATACACCCCTTGTTTTCACTCAAACACACAAAAAAATCATTCCTCGAGCTCTAGCTACCTAAGGCAGCTGCTAGAGCCATTTCTAAGCCCCAATCTCATTCTAGATCAAAAAAATGTCATTCCAGTCCATCACAAAATAGGTCACTCCCATTTATGACCTAACTCTCCCATCTATCCATCAAACTTAATTTAACTTTGCACCTTTTCTAGGCCGTCGAGTAAGAATGAATCATCTCTAACTTCTCGAGCACCAGGTGGGACTTGATCAAAGCCAAGCTCCAAATCATCGTTCATGGCCTTTGAGTGAACGTCAAGGAATTGATCCAATTCCTGCTCAAGAGGGCTTTGTCTCCACTAGATGAAGCTTTATCAATCTTTCTAGCCATCAGTCTTGAGCTCGTGAGGTATGCTTCAAAATTGATCCTGACAAAATGGGTTGGACCTTTTTGAAGAAAAGTTGCATTTCTTGTGATCTTGACTATTGGATCCCCTCCGATTGATGTTGCAAAGGTGTGGGATCCTTTGGAGTTGATCTGAGCTCGGGTAAGCTCGGATCAAGTGAGCATTGGCAGACAAACTCTATTCTCCCTCACTCATGTGATGTTGGATCAAAACCGCCATTCTATGCGATCGTGATCAATGATTAGATTGCTAGATGGATATGATTTAATCTTATTAAGTTGTGGGATTAATCATAATCGTCCGATCATAGATTGGACGTTGGACGAGAAAGCGCGTCCACATCCGCCACATAGACACTTAGTTAGATAAGTTTTAAGTAGCCAATCTCGCATTGTCACATGGAAAGTGCATCGCATCAGCATACCATGTGGTGCCAATAGGATTAGTCTTTCATTAGGCTTAATTAATCATTTTTAATGGTTGAAACTTCTAAAAATAAAAAAAAATCATAGGAAAAAAAATTCAAATAAATACTCATTTTAAAGGTATTTCATAGATAATTAATTTAAAATGATTTAACTAATTTTGAATAGTAATTAATGTTTAATTAAGTTTAATTACAAAATTTATTAGCATAATTACTCATTAATTACTTCAAAAATTAATCCCAATTTTTGTGGATTAATTTAATGGGATGACCTCTGTCTCCCATGATTTTCATGGGATTTATTGCTCACTTAATTGGAAAAATTGACTAATTAAACCTTAACTTATCTTTTAAGTTAATTAATGATTAATTAATCTCATGAACAATATAGAATTTATTAATTAAGTTTATTAATCATTATTCAACAGTAAGTGAACTAAGGAATAGGGTTGGGACCCCTTTCCCTATGTTCATTTCACCCTATTTTAAAATGAAATTAATTAAGATTTTACTTATTAATTAAATCACTTAATCAAATTGGAAATCATAATCACATCATACCTAATTAATTAAATCATGGGGTAGATCTTTAGGTGTTTAATAACCTAAAGGAGTTTAATGAAATTATGGTTAGTCCACATGTGTGGGAAAACCATAAGAGTAATTAATTAAGTCTCTTAATCTAATTAACTATTAATCATGAGCCAATTGCATTAGGCCCATTTTATTTCCTAGGATCATTGCAAGTTTATTTTCTATGCATATCATGTTGGCTTATAATTATTTAGTTAATTACCATCTAATTAAAAGTTCAACTTAATGAACCAATAAAATCAACTTAATTAAATTTCCTTAAATTAAATCAAATCACTAATGCGATAATGGGTTTAAATCAACATGTAATGATTTCTCTTCTCCTCTTTAAATCAAATCAAATCCAAAACTTAATTAATAGAGAAGCTTTGGTTTGCTTTAAATAATCTTATCTGATTTGATAGTCCTTAAGAACGTTTAGTTGAATGAATCACATGCTTATATTTGATTGTCCTCTTCCAATCATGTTAAATTTGGTATGTCATTTGAATTCATGCATCCATCTTTCAAAATCAAGTAAAATAAAATGGATTTCCTTTATGTAAGCTTTCTCTGTTGATTTAATTTAATATATATGTGACTATTATCACTATTAAATCCAAATGTAATTTTCAAAAGCTTATAAATGAATAATAATATGTGTTATGATGCTAGTTATAAATACATAACAATGCATATTGTTATAGCTTTAGTGCATGAATGTTGAGCTCTGTTTCCTCTATTAATGTGTTGATTTATATAAGATTGAATGGTAATGGGTATATAGTCAAGACATCCAGAACATGATTTTAGCTATTCTAAGAAGGTCATTTGATTACCTCACTTCCTAGTTTGTTACTTTGTTGAAATCAAAAGAAGAATTGTTGTATCTGAATTTGTTCTCTATTAAAAAAAAACCAAAAACCCTAATCCATAAACTAAAGCCTGAACCCTAAACCTAAAACCTAAAACCAACACCCTAAACCCTAAACCTAAAACCTAAACCCAACACCCTAAACCCTAAACCCTAAAAACCCTAAACCATAAACTAAAACTTGAACCCTAAACCTCAAACCCAAACCCTAAACCCTAAACCCTAAACCCTAAAAACCCTAAACACTAAAACATACAACCCTGAACCATAAACCCTAAACCCCAAACCATAAACCCAAAACCCAAAACCCTTAACCCTAAAAAAATAAAACCTAAACCTAAACTAAATAAAACCTAAAAATAACATAACCTAAACCTAAATAAAATAAAAATAATAAAAAAATAAAAACCTAAACTAAAAGCTAAACCTAAACTGAAAAATATAATAAAATAAAAATTAAAACTAAATTAAAATAAAATAAATAAAAACCTAAACTAAACTAAAAAATAAAACAAACCTTAAATAAAAAACCTAAATAAAATAGAAACTAAATGTAAAATAAAAATAAAATAAACCTAAAACAAAATAAAATAAAAACTAAATAAAAAATGTAAACAAAAAAAAAGAAACAAAAAATAAATAAAAAATAAAACCCAAACTTTAAACTAAAAAAAAAACCTAAACCTAAAATAAACAAAATAAAATAAACATAAACCTAAATTAAAATAAATAAAGTCTAAACTTAAACCTAAAATAAACTAAACCTAAACTCTAACCTAAATAAAATAAAATAAACTAAAAATAAACCTAAACCTAAACTAAAAAAACTAAAAATAAACCCAAAATGAAAAAAATAAAATAGAAACCTAAACCTAAACTTAAAAATAAAAAATAAAACCTAAATCAATAAAATAAATTAAAATGAAAAACTAGAAAAAAACATAAACCTAAACCTAAACCTAAAAAAAACAAAAATAGAAAACTTAAACTAAATAAAAGAACCTAAAATAAATAAATAAAAAAAATAAAAATAAAAATAAACCTAAATAAAAATAACAAAATAAAAAAACTAAAATAAATAAAAAAATAAACTAAATAAACTAATAAACCTAAACATATAGGTTTACTTATTTTTTTTTTAAAAAAAACCCTAAATCCTAAACCCTAAACCCTAAAACTAACCCTAAACCCTGAACCCTAAATTGATAAACCTAAACATATAAGCTTAAACCCTAAACTCTAAACCCTAAACTAACCCTAAACCCGAAACCCTAAACCCTAAACCTTAAATCCTAAATCCTAAACCCTATGCCTAAACCCTAAACCATAAACCCTAAACCCTAAACCCTAAACCCTAAAAACCCTAAACCTTAAAGCCTAAACCCTAAACTCTAAACTAACCCTAAACCCTAAGCTAAAAAAATGTAAACCTAAATTACACAAAATAAAATAAACATAAACCTAAACTAAAATAAATAAAACTAAACCTAAATAAAAAATAAACTAAACCTAAACCCTAAAATAAAATAAAATAAACTAAAATAATCCTAAACATAAACTAAATAAAACTTAAAATAAACCTAAAATAAAAACCTAAAACCTAAAGCTAAAAAAATAAAATAAAAACTGAAACCTAAACCTAAAAAATAAAATAAAAATAAAACTAAACAAAAAATAAACCTAAACCTAAAAAATAAACTAAAATAAAAAAATAAACTAAAATGAATAAACCTAGAATAAATAAACTGAATTGAATAAGCATAAAAAATAAATGTAAATAAAAATAAGAAAACAAAATGGACTAAAATAAATAAAAAAAATAAACTAAATTAACTAAACCTCTAATTTCTAAATTTTAAAAAAAAAAAAACCCTAAACCTAAACCAGTCCTAAATCCACAAATCTTTGACCCTAAACCTTAACTACTAAACGTGCCCATAAACTGACCCTACCCTAAAGCCTAAAATCACAATCCCTATAACTTAAACCATCCTAACCAACCCAAAATAACCTAGCCACCCACATGAGCTCCAACCATACAAACCCTGAGCCATACTACCTAACTAACACTAAACCCTAGCCTAAACCCCACAAACCCTAAATCTTCCACAAGACCCTAAATCCTAACTCTAAACTTTAAAAAACTAAATCAAAAAAAACCACAAAACTAAACTAAATTACTCTAATAAAATAAATAAATAAAAATAAATAAATAAAACATAAACTAAAACCAACACACCTAAAAATAAAATTAAAAAATTTTAAAATTAACTAAAATATATAAACTAAACTAAAATTTAAAGTGAAATAAAGATAAGAAAAAAAAATAAATAAAAAAACTAAACATAAATAAAATAAAATAAACATAAAATAAAATAAAATAAACTAAATAAAACCTAAACCTAAAATAAAATAAATAAAGCCTAAAATAAATAAAAAATAAACCCAATCCTAACTAAAAAAACCTAAACTAAAAAAAATAAAAAATGAACAAAATAAAATAAACAAAAAAAACAAACTAAAATAAACTAAACTAAAATAAATAAAACCTAAGCAAACCTAAAATTAAACTAAACCTAAACCTAAACCTAAATAAAATAAAATAAATTAAAAATAAACCTAAACTAAACTAAAAATAAACTTAAAAAATCTAAAACCTAAACCTAAAAATAAAATTTAAACATACACCTAAACTTAAAAGAAAAAAAAATAAAACCTAAACCTAAAATAAAAATAAAATAAAACTCACTAAAAAATAATCCTAAATATAAAATAAACTAAAATTAAAACCTAAATAAAATAAATAAACCTAAAATAAATAAACTAAAATAAATAAAATTAAAAGAAACCATAATAAAATAAAAAAAATAAAATACTCAAAGAAATAATAAAATAAACTAAATAAATTTAAACTGGCTTAATTTAAAAAAAACCCTAAAACCTAAATCCTAAACCCTAAACCCTAAACCCAAACTAACCTAAACATACAACCCTAAACCCTAAACCCTAAAACCTAACCTAAACCTAAACCCTAAACCTAACCCTAAACCTAAACCATAAACCATAAAACCCTAAACCCTAAACCTAAAACCTAAACCTAAATCAAACCTTAAACCACGAAACTAAAACCAAAAACATGGCTAAACCCTAAATATCAAACCTAAACCCTTAACTCTAAATTAACCCTAAACTCTAAACCATAAACTAACCCTAAACACTACGAATGACCATAAACTTGATGGCAGGAACATCATCGTCAACTAGGCTCAATCTAGATTTGGCTGAGGTGAAGCAGTGGCTTGTAGAGTGGGGATCTAGAGGTCGGGGATATGGAGGTGGGAGGAGCGACAAAGCCTATAATCATGGTGGTGGTGGGAGAGGTGAGATATGATGCGAGATCCTGTCGAGAGGTGGTGGTTCATGAAATCAAGAAGCTGAGCGATCCGATCTCTGCTATGGCTGTCTTTATATAAAGCTTACTATCTATCTGGTTTTGATTTGCTCTATGAGTGCTCATTTTTTATCTATATCATCGCTTATGTCTTACAAAACTTAGGGTCCTAATTGGTTGATGAAATCAAAAAGAAGAAATGTTGAATCTGAATTTATTCTCTCTTAAGAAAAAAAATAATTTTAAACCCTAAACTAATACTTAAACCCTAAACCTAAACCTAAACTTTAAAACTTAAACCCTAAACCCAAAACTCTAAATCCTAAACCCTAAACCCTAAACTAACCCTAAACCCTAAACTCTAAACCCTAGAAAGCTAAATTCCTAAACCTAAACTAAATAAAACCTAAAAATAAAATAAATAAAAAAACTTAAACCAAAATAGAATAAAAAACAAAAATAAAATAAAATAAAAGCATAAACTAAAACCTAAACCAAAACCTAAACCTTAACCTAAAAGGAAAATAGAATAAAAAATTAAAATTGAGATAAAATAAAATAAATGAAAATCTTAACTATTCTTTAAAATAAAAACTTAAATAAAATAAAACTAAACCTAAAATGAGAATAAAATAAACTTAAACTAAAATAAAATAACTAAATAAAACTTAAACCTAAAATATAAACCTAAAAATAAAACCTAAAAAAAAATAAAAAAAATAAAACCTAAACCCTAAACTAAGAAAAAAAGCCTAAACCTAAAATAAAAATAAAATAAACAAAATAAAATAAACCTAAGCCTAAAATAAAATAAACTAAACTAAACTAAAATCAATAAAACCTAAACCTACATAAAATAAACTAAATAAACCTAAACCTAAACTAAATAAAATAAAAGTAAACTAAAATAAACATAAACTAAAAAATAAAACCAAATATTATACCTAAATAAAACCTAAAACCTAAACCTAAAATAAAATAAAAAACCAAAACCTAAACCTAAAAAATAAATAAAATCTAAACCTAAAAATAAAATAAAATAAAACTCAACTAAAATAAACCTAAACCTAAAGAAATAACTTCTAAATTAAAATAAGTAAATCTAAAAAAATAAACTAAACTAAATATAAATAAAATATACCTAAATAAAAATAAAATCAAAATAAACTCATAAATAAGAAATAAACTAAATAAACTTAAACCTGACGAATTTTTTTAAAAAGAAACCAAAATACTAAACCCTAAACCCCAAACCTAAACCCTAAACCCAAACCTGACCTAAACCCCAAACCTTAAATCCTAAAACCCTAAATGCTAAACCCTAAACCCTAAACCCTGAACCATAAACTATAAAACCCCTAAACACTAAACCCTAAACCCTAAATCCCTAAACCTAAACCATAAACCCACCTAAACCTTAAACCCAAAACCCACAAACCCCCAACCCAAACCTAAATAACCTAAAACCTAAGTTAATCCTAAACTAAACCCTAAACTAACCATAAACCCTAAGAATGGATAGAACGCGTCAAGAACATCACCATCAACTATCTGATCTACATTTTGGGGTTGAGGCAAAGGTTGATGCATTATAGTGGTGGTGGGGGGATCAGAGTGTGGTGGATATGGAGGTGGTGGTGGGGCGATGGTGTGGCGGGTGGAGTGACGGATGTTAAAGTCGTGGTGGTGGTGGAGGGAAAGATCGAGGATATGATGGTGGATCTCGCTACTCTAGTGGCGGGGGTGGTTTTCATGGGAATTGGAGAAACTCAAGAATGGACGATTCGATCTGGTGCTTATGGAACTGTCTTCATAGTAGAACGATTCTATATATCTTGGGTTTTTGATTTGCTCTATGGATGCTCATTTTTGATCTATCTCATCGCTCGTGTCTTAGGAAACTTGGGGTGCTGCTTGGATGATGAAATCAAAAAGAAGAAATGTGGAATTTGAATTTGTTCTTTAATAAAAAAACCTTAAATCCTAAACCATAAAACATAAACCTTAAACTAAAACTTAAACCCTAAACCTAAAACCTAAACCCTAAAACCTAAACCTTAAACCCTAAACCCCCAAACCCCAAACCCCAAACCCAAAACCCTAAACCCTAAACCATAAAACTATAAAACCCTATACCATAAAAGCTAAAACTTGAACCTAAATTAAATAAAACCTAAAAATAAAATTAATAAAAAAACCAAAATAGAATAAAAAAAATTTAAAAATTAAAAACATAAACTAAAACCTAAACCTAAACCTAAACCTAAACCTAAAAAGAAAATAAAATATAAAATTGAAATTGAGATAAAATAATAATAAAATCTAAACTAAACTTTAAAATAAAAAACCTAAATATAATAAAAACATAGCCTAAAATGAAAATAAAATTAACCTAAACTAAAATAAAATAAAACTAAATAAAAACCTAAACCTAAAATATAAACCTAAATAAAACCTAAAATAAATAAAATAAACCTAAACCCTAAACTAAAAATGCCTAAACTTAAAATAAAACTAAAATAAACAAAATAAAATAATCCTAAACCTAAACTAAACTAAACTAAATTAAAATAAATAAACCTAAACCTAAACATAAAATAAACTAAACTAAACTAAATAAAATAAAGTAAACTAAATAAGTATAAATAAAATAAACCAAATATTATACCTAAAATAAAACCTAAATCCTAAACCTGCAAAAAAAATAAAACCTAACCCTAACCTAAAAATTAAAATAAAATCTAAACCTCAAAAAATAAAATAAAAATAAAACTCAACTAAAAAAATACCAAAACCTAAAATAAACTAACTAAATATAAATAAAAATAAACCTAAATAAAAATAAAAAGTAAAATAAACTCAAATAAATAAGAAATAAAATAAACAAACTTAAACCTATTGGTTTACTCAATTTTTTTAAAAGAAAGCCTAAACCCTAAATACTAAACCCTAAACTTTAAACCCTAACCCTAAAATAACCAAATCCTAAACCCTAAACCCTAAGCCTTAAACATACAACCCTAAACCCCAAATCTTAAATCCTAAAACCCACAAATCCTAAATCCAAATAAACCCTAAACCTTAAACCCTAAACCATAAACCATAAAATCCTAAAACCCTAAATCCTAAAACCTACAACTCTAAACCTAAACCCCAAACCACACCTAGACCCTAAACTAATCCTAAACCTAAACCTAAACTAACCATCAACCCAAGAATGGGTAGAACCACGGCACATCCGTCAATGATCGGCGGTTGAGGGAAAGGTGGAGGCGGTGGTTATCATAGTGGTGGTGGGGGATCTATAGGTGCTGGTGGATATGGTGGTGGTGGTCGAAGTAGTGGTAGTTATGGAGGCAGAAGGAGTGACAGAGGTTACAGTCGTGGTGGTGGTGGAGGGAAAGATCGAGGATATGATGGTGGATCTCTCTACTCTAGTGGCGGGAGGGAGGGGGGGGGGGGTGTTTGATGAGCTGAGAAAGCGAAGAACAACCAATTTGATTTGCTGCTTATGGAACATTGTTTTCATAGTAGAGATGGTTCTACATATCTTGGGTTTTTGATTTGCTCTATGGGTGCTCATTTTTTATCTATCTCATCGCTTGTGTCTTAGGAATTTGGGGTGCTACTTGCATGATGAAATCAAAAAGAAGAAATGTGGAATCTAAATTTGGTCTTTGTTAAAAAAAATCTTAAACCCTAAACCCTAAACCAACAACCCTAAACCCTAAACTAAATCTTAAAACCTTAACCCTAAAACCTGAACCTTAAACCTTAAACCCCAAACCCAAAACCCTAAACCCTATCTAAATCCCTAAATAAAAGCTAAAACTTGAACCTAAATTAAATAAAACCTAAAAATAAAATTAATAAAACAAAACCAAAATGAATAATAAAATAAAAAAATAAAACATAAACTCAAACCTAAACTAAACCTAACCCTAAACCCACAAAATAACATAATTAAAATAATAAACTAAACTAAAATAAAAAAATAAAACCTAAACTAAACTAAAAATAAAATAAACCAAAAATTAAAACTTTAACAAAATAAAATAAACTTAAAGTAAAATTGAACCTAAAATAAAATAAAATAAAACTAAATAAAACCAAAACCTAAAAATAAATAAATAAACCAAAACCCTAAACTAAAAAAAACCTAAACCTAAAATAAATAAAGTAAAATATGTAAATGTATCTAAAATAAACTAAACTAAAATAAACAAAACCTAAACCTAAAATAAACTAATCCTAAACCCTAAACTAAATAAAATAAAATAAACTAAAAAATAAAACATAAACTAAAATAAAAATAAAACCTAAAATAAACCTAAAATAAAATTTAAAACATAAGCCTTAAATAATTTAATAAAAC
This sequence comes from Cymbidium sinense, assembly GCA_021442155.1. NCBI lineage: Eukaryota > Viridiplantae > Streptophyta > Magnoliopsida > Asparagales > Orchidaceae > Cymbidium > Cymbidium sinense. The sequence continues at coordinate 322,857,104 of CM038214.1, read as the reverse complement.
CTAAACTTAAATCTAAGAATAAAATATCAAACCTAAAACATAAAAAAATAAAATAAAAATAAAACTAAACTAAAAATAAACATAAACTTAAACCTAAATAAAAAATAAGCTAAAATAAAAAACCTAAACTAAAATAAACTAACCTAAAATAAATAATTTATACTGGATGAAAGTAAAAAATTAACCTAAATATAAATATATAATAAAAAATAAACAAAATAAATAAAATAAACTAAATAAACCTAAACCTACTGGTTTACTTAATTTAAAAAAATTCCTTAAACATTTAACCCTGATATAAACCCTAAATCCTAAACTATAAAATAAAATATACATAATATAAAATAAATTAAAACTATATAAAACCTAAACCTAAAAAAATAAGCTTAAAGATTAAACCTAAAAAACCTAAACCTAAAATAAAATATAATAAACATAAACCTAAATTAAAATAAACTAAACTAAAATAAATAAAACCTAAACCTAAAATAAACTAAACCTAAACCTTAAACTAAATAAAATAAAATAAACTAAATATAAACCTAAACGTAGACTAAAAAATAAAATATAAAAATAAACTTAAAATAAAAACCAAAAACCTAAACCTAAGAAAATATAATAAAAACCTAAACCTAAGCCAAAAAATTTAAAATAAAACCTGAACATAAAAAATGACATAAAATAAAAAACTAAACTAAAAAAATAAACATAAATTAAAACCTAAAACTAAAAATAAACTAAAATAAAAACTGAACTAAAATAAATAATCTTAAAATAAATAAACTAAACTAAATAAAAAATATAAACCTAAATAAAATATAAAATAATCTAAATAAACTTAAACCTACCGATTTACTTAATATAATTTTTTTAAAAACCCTAAACCTAAACCCTAAACTCTAAATGCTAAATCATAAACCCTAAAAAAACCTAAAATAGAATAAATTATAAACTATATAAAAACCTAAACCTAAAAATAAAACCTAAAAGTAAATAAAAAATAAATCATAGACCCTAAACTAAAAAAAAAAACCTAAACCTAAAATAAAAACAAAATAAATAAATTAAAATAAACATAAACCAAAATAAAAACAAACTAAATTAAAATAAATAAAACCTAAACCTAAATAGACTAAACCTAAGCCTAACCTAAAATAAATAAAATAAACTATAAATCAACCTAAACTTAAACAAAAAAATAAAAGCTAAAAATGGACTTAAAACCTAAAAAAATAAAATAAAATCTTAAACCTAAACCTAAAATAAAAAATAAAACCTAAACCTAAAAAAAAAAAAAAAAACTCAACTAAAAATAAACCTAAACCTAAATATAAACCAAAATAAACTAAAATAAAAATCTAAACTAAAATAAAATAAACAATAATAAAATAAAATGAAAATAAACCTAAACAAACAAATAAAATTAACTAAAATTAATAAAATAAATAAATTAACCTAAACCTTCTTCGTTTTGCTTAATGTAAAAAACAAAAAAAACCCTAAGCTAGATTCTAGGCCCTGATTCCTAAACCTAATTCTGAGCTTCAAAAGCTGTCTGAGACTAGGCCACTAAGCCACTCACGACTACTAGGCCCTAGGCAAACCAAACCATAAACCCTAACCCTAAACCCCTAAACCCTAAAGCTTAAAACCCTAAACCCTAAGTAAACCTTAAACTCTAAACCCTAAACTTGAAACTAAACCTAAACCTGACTAAATAAATTTTAAAATAAACATTTTAAAATAAACAAAACCCATGACCTTCCCTCTGCTCCTCTCATTTTGTGTTCCCATGCATTTTCTATGATTTGGCGATCTACCCCTGATCGATCATTGTTTTATTGCTTGGTTGCTTCCTCACTCAACTTTGCTTATGTGACTCTCACTGAATCGTTCAATGGCGGAGGCATCACTCCCGCGAAACCGAGCTCATCGCTCCTGGATGCGTCGACTTTGCCCTCTGATCCTATAGGTACTTTGGATTCGATTGCATCCGTTAATGCACCTGCTATCAAGTCCTTTAAGGATGCTCTTCCTGGTAAGAACCCTTGCTCTAATGCCTGCTTAACTTAATTTCAACCTCATACTGGATTGCCGATGTCATGTGTTCGACCAAGATGTGGAGAAAATATAAGCCTTTTGAGTTCTCTTTGGTTGGTAAATTCTCTACGGTCCTACTCTAGATAATATCCGATCTTTCTTCCATAGCTTAAAGCTTTTGGGAGTCTTCACTATTGGGCTGATTGATCCTCGAAATATCCTTATTTAGTTATCAAATGATTTAGATTATTCTCGAGTCTTTGCTCGTCACTCCTATTTTGTGTATAATTGTCAAATGCGGCTCTTGAAATGGTCACCCCTTTTGATGTCAAAGAGGAATCCCCTATTGTTCCTTTATGGCTTGCTTTTCCCAACATGAGAATTCACTATGTTACCCACCAAGTTCTATTTGCGGTTGGGGCTCTATTTGGTAGACTCCTTAAAATTGATCAAGCCATTGCCACTAGATCTGACCATCTATTGCGATCTTGGTTGAGATTGACATTACCAAAAAATACCCCAAAGAAGTTTGGATCGGTTCAAAAAAATTCGGATATAACCAGAATGTAGATTTTAAAAATTTCCCCATCTTTTGCACTCACTGTAAGATCCATGGTCATGATCACTCTGAATGCTTTGTGTTACACCCTAATCTCAAAAAGAATATATCATAGGATACTAATACCTCTCTTGGAACTGGAAAAACCAATAAGTTAGCTTATGTGCCTAAAGCTACTCATAATGGAATTCATCCTCCTACACCTACCCCTTTATTACCTACTGATTTGCCTAATAAAAAAACATTCTGAGCTTGGTATAAATACTACTATTGAGGTGTGAGAAGAAACTAATGATAACTTACCTAGCACTTCTCCTACTTGTAATAATTTGGCTTCTCATGACAATCCTTTACTCCATTTAAATCTTAATGACAATTTGAATGGGAATCTTATATTGGATCAAAATAATGTTGAACCTTTGGTGTCAGATCAAAATCTGAATATGCATCATGGCAATGAGAATGATATTTGTACTTTTAATGGTGCAAGAACCTCCCCTTCTATTTCTCTACAGAGTGATACTCAGGCTATCCTAATTTCTCATTCTTACGATCTAAGAAGGAGAAATTACCACTACTAAAACATTGACCGATAATGCCCTATTCTAGATACCAAAACCAATCCCTTCGATGGAGATACTTTGGATCCTGATAGACTCTTCCAAACTGTTAATAAAAAAAATCTAATAAAGCCAAAATGACTAATAATAACTTCACTAAAACCACACGTTCTTCTCTAACACCTCACAAATAATTATGTCCTCCTCTCTTACCTTTTCCTTTTTGGATTTTTTATTATGATTAATTTTCTTATTTGGAATATTCAGGGTGGTGGGCCTCTCCCTATCTACAATCGTGTTAGGAGCCTCTACCACGCTCATAACATCAAATTACTTATTATTATTGAGCCTTTCATTAACTCTTCCAAGATTGCCCATGTTGCTATATCTCTTGGATTTCAAAATTTCCTCTTCAATCTTAATAATAAAATTTGGTATTTTTGGAATAATTCCATCACCATTTCCATCATTGATGATCTTGATCAATTGGTTAATGGAAAAATCTCATTAGGTGAGTTTTTAGCTTTTGGTTCCTTTATCTATGCTTCTTGTAATAGAGCCAATAGGAACATCCTTTGGAATTACTTAAGAACCTTCGCCTCCTCGGTTAACCTTCCATGGTTGGTTGGAGGTGATTTCAACACTATCATTGCTTCTTTGGAAAGGAGGGGAGGATGTTCTCCTAACCTCCATTCCTTGGAAGACTTCTCTAATATGATCCTAGATTGCAATCTGATTGACATTAGATTTTCTGGGTCTGATTACACGTGGCATAACTCTAGACTTTGGCAGCGTCTTGACAGGACCCTCTTTAATTCTCTTTGGATCAATCAATGGCCTCTTACCTCTGTTAAGCATTTGAGCAAAACTTTGTCTGATCATGCTCCTCTTTTGATCTCTATCAAAACTCCCCCTTTAACCCTTCTACTACCTCACCTTTTAGATTCCAAAATATGTGGACCCAACATGGCAATTTCACTAATGTTGTTTTCACTAATTGGATGGCTCCTGTTCACCCGGATAATTCTGTTAATGGCATGATTTGGCTTTGCTTAAGCTCAAAAGACTTAAACAAAACCTCAATTGGTCGAACAAGCATATATTTAAAAATCTTTTTACCAATCTTAAAGCTATGGAACAAGTGGTTTGTTCTCTTGAAGAGGCTGTCTTAACTGATCCCAATAAGCTTGATGAGTTGAGCATTTCCAAAGATAACTTGATTAATTACCAAAATATGGAGGAAACCACAAAAGTCGCTAGCAAACATATTGCGATGGTGACAAACAAGGTATTTCCATGTTATTTGCAATAAATGGAAAGCATTAAACTCTTAAGAAAATTAAGAACTCTAATGGTGGCTGGATAATTGATAACAATGAAATTAAGGAATCTATCATACATCACTTTCAAAATTTATTTAATTCTAACCCTTCGTGAGAAACCCCCTCCAACACCTATCTCATCCCTTCTATGATTAACAATGAGGATAACCATGTGCTCACTATGCGTCCTTCGGAAGCAGAGATTAGTAGTACTCTCAGTAGCATGAACAGTGATTCTGTTACTGGCCCTGATTGCTATATGACTCATTTCTTTTAGCATTGTTGGCCTTTTATTAAATCTGATCTTGTAGATGATGTTATTGATTTTTTTGATGACAGCTCTATTCTTAGATATTTTTCAAGTACTTCTATTGTGCTTATTCCCAAAACCAACAATCCTGAATCTTGGGGCAATTTTAGACCTATTATTTTGCACCTTTTCCAAAACTCATTGCTAAATTAATTAATAATAGGATTAGCCCTCTGCTCCCTAAAATCATCTCCCCTAACCAAACTAGCTTCGTTAAAAATAGAGTCATATCTGATAATATTCTTTTCGCTCAGGAGCTGGTTCATGACATTGATATTCCTTCCAGAGGAGGTAATATCCTCTTCAAACTGGACATCTCTAACGCCTTTGACAACCTCTCATGGGATTTCCTCTTTCAAATCTTACATTTGTTTGGTTTCTCGATAATTTTATCCGCTTATAAAAGTTGTATCACTAATATCTAGTTTTCGTTATATCATGAATGGTGAGTCCCTTGGTTTTTTTTTACTTTGAGCCATGGTTTGCGACAAGGTGACCATCTTTCTCCTTCTCTTTTTATCATTGCTGTAGAATATCTTTCGAAGAGCCTCAATGATCTTTTCATTAAAAATCCTAACATGTTTTTTAAAACTCATGGTGGTTTCCTGCTTTCATCTTAGCTTTGTTGATGATTTTATAATCTTCGCAATGCCTCTCTTCAACATGTTAAAACTATTAAGAATCTCTTAAATGATTTTGGCAAAGTTAGTGGTCTCTACTCAATGAAAGAAAATGCTATTTTATTGCCCTCTAAGATTCTACCAATAGATTAAATCAAATCTCTAGAATTACTAATTTTAAGCAAAATCAACTTCCCATTAATTATCTGGCTCGCTTTTAAAGGCAAAAGATCTCATTTTTGATGACCTTATTCAAAAATATCTAATAAAATTTTGGTTTTGGAATTTCATTTACTCTCTTTTGGTGGTAGGCTCACCTTGATTAAGAGCACTCTTAATTCCATGCCTTTATACCTCATCCAAACCATTGTGCCGACCATTTCTATCATCAACATAATTGAGCATCTCCTAAACAAATTTTTCTGGGGCTCCAATAACTCCTCTAAAAGAATGCACTGGACTTATTGGTTTAAAGTTGTGGCACTTTTGATGAAGGTGGTCTTGGTTGTAAATCCATAAAAGAAGCTATCAATGCCTTTTCCTATAAACTCTGGTGGAATTTTAGGAGTAATCATAATCTTTGGGCTAATTTCATGACTGTTAAATATTGTCAGGGTAAGCACCCCCTCATTTGTCCCTTTAAATCGGGTGATTCTCTTGTGTGGAAAATACTTTGTTTTGTCAAATGGGATGTAGAATCCTTAATTTTTTGGGGCATTAACTCTGGCGCTTCTTTCTTTTGGCAAGATAACTGGAGTGGATGTGGTTCCATTGATGACTTACTCTCCACCCATTCCACTGCTATTAGAGTAAACTCTTTCTGGCATAACAATAAGTGGAACAATAGTAAGCTTGCTGATTTTATCCCTTTTACTTTCATGAATATGGTTTCTACTATTCTTATCACTCCAAACAATCAAGACGATTCTCTTTAAGCTCTCACATAATGGTGATTTCAACCTCAAAATGTGTGGCTCCACATTAAAGATAATCATGATTCCTCCTATGTGTTCTCCAAACTTTTGGAATAACAATATCCCTACTTCTTATTCTATTCTTACTTGGCATATTCTGAAAAAATTTTATCCTGTTGATTTTTTGTGGGGTAAAGGGTTCCATTTACCCTCTAAATGTCAATGTTGTTTCCATATTAAGAATGTTAATCATGTTTTTGTTAATGGGGTCATTGCTTCTAAACTTTGGATTTGGTATGATGATCTTTTTTTAACACTATCAATTTCAATGGCTCTCTTACTTTATATCAACTTCTTGAAGTCTATTTTGATAATACTATTAAAGGTCACATTAAAGTCATCACTGTTATCACTCTTATCTGGTTCATATGGATGGACCGTAATGATGCAAAACATCATGGGATCCCTATGAACCACGTGAGGATTATTGCTAGAACTAAAAACAAAATTTGTGACTTGTTTAAAGCCAATCTCTTTCATTACAGATAATTGAAAGGCTATAAATTTGTGGCAATAAACTGGGCTTTAACCTGCTGGACCAACCTTACTATCGAAATGACAAGATTGTTTATTGGAAAAAACCTCTCGACCATATTATTAAAATTAATACTGATGGCTCTATCTCTCATAATGACTCTGGTTGTGGTGGCATTTTCAGGAACTCTAAGGGTATAGTACTATGTGCTTTTGCTTATCCCCTTATTTCCTACACTATCCCATTCTCGAGCTTAAGGTACAAAGCTCTTGAGATTTGCCTCCAAAATGGTCGGCTCAATATTTAGATTGAGGTGGATGCTCTCTGATTGATCTTTTAACTTCCACCAAAATGAGCGACCGAATTGTACTACCTCCTCAAGCAAACTAGAGCTCTTCTTTCCCAACTGAATTTTAATCACTCTGTTTGGCATGAAGGAAATGCTTGTGCGACTACCTTGCCAATTTGGGTGGGATGGTATCATCTTCTTTGATCAACTCACCTTACCCAAACACTTGTGTGGGCTAGTTAACTTGGACAATTCTGGGTTTCCTTATCTCAGAACTTAATCTAACCTTTTGATGTATACTGTCCATTGGTCTTTTAACTATATGGCTCTTTATTTTATGGCTTTCTGCTCCTTTTTGTGTCTTTTATGGATGCTTCACATGGATATTACTTGTCTTGATCACTGTGCCATGATTTGGTGTTTTAATAGCTTCTCCTCTATTTGGAGGCTCTCTACTTTTGGTATTTACACCGATAAAGGGCGAATTGAGCTATGTGCATACTAATAACTGCATTGGAATTTTGTTGAGCTATGTGTCACCGCTATTGGTTTTATAACACCACTCATATTTGGGATTTTAATATCATTCGCCTTCATTGCTAATCCTAGGGGGCTTAATCATTGCTAGATGGACATATTTATTTTGATGGGTTTAGCTACTGCCATTAATTTTGCAACTCTCGTTTCAAAGATATTACCGCTTGGAGCATCTTAGTTACCTATGTTTTTTTCTATGCATTGTATTAGTGTTCATTATCTGGTTTCAATATTCATTTTGATGATTCTTAGGTTGTTGGATTTTAGTGATAATGATTGGTGGCTTTTGACATGCGCTTGTCTCCCTATTAGATCTTGTCACGATATTCTCTTTGACTCTAGCTTTGAGCTAACATTTTCCTTTTATTTGGGAGTTATCTTTTATTTTATTTTCCGCATGAAGAGGTTTTTTGGCCTTTTTTCTGATATTTATCTTCTTGGCTATTGTCTATCTGAATCTGGACCCCATTCAAGATGCTCTCTTTGGAAACCATTTTCGATTCATAGGTTCCTTTGGTGGGATCTTGTTGTGGAGGCTTTCTTCTTTTCCATCGCCGGCTATTTTTTGTAGGTTTTCTTCTGTGACCTCACGACCTCCTTACCCCTTGTGACTTATTATTGTGCAAAACTTTGATATTACTTCTTGGTTATCTTTTATGCTTCTTTTACTTTGCTGGTGGAATCTGGCATTCTGTTTCTTTCTGCACTGTTTATTTTTTGAACTGGATGGAGTTTCTTCAGATTGATTCTGGCTATTTTGTTCATTAGATCCTTTTTGTGCAGGATGTTTCTGAGATTGGGGCTTTGGTCAATCTCTTTTATTGCTCTTGTCTGGAGAGAATTTGTTTTTTGTTCGTTGTTTTCTCTTGCTCCCTGCAGGAATTGGTTTTCATGTTGCCTCTCTTTTTGGTTTTTACTTTATTTTCCCTCTCATTCTAGGCCTTGCTACTAGACTGTATTTTTTGATCTGGAAAGGTCTTGTTATTCCTCTTAATGCTAGTCATTGGTTTTTTGGGACCTATTTCCAGATTGTTATTTTTGTGACTTATGGATGCTTTTTGATTCTCGATTCTCCAACTGTTTGTGTTATTATTAGCTGGGCTATTTTTGATTAAACATGGTGTTGCTCTTTTCATCCTGGATCAGTTTTCCATAGTCAGAATTCTTCTCTTTTATTATGGGATCGATTTTATGCACTCTCTACTCTTAATGGCTTTTCCTATGGTCAACTTGTTGGTATCTCTTTTCTTAGTTGTTGGCTGAATTGGACCCTTGAGGCTACTGTCAATCTTGCTATTGACTTGTTTCCCATGCTCAATAGGTTTGGAGTTACTTAATGGATTTTCATTCTCGCCTTTGTCGGTTGTAGGGTACTATTTTACTGGTGGGAATTACTTGAACTCATTCATTCTCTATTTTACATCTTTGTTCTTAAATATTGCTTTTCTTAATGGGTGTAAAAACTATAACAATGTCTCCACTGCTGGTTTTTGGAATTTTGAGTACCTTGCCCAGCAAGTTTTCTTTGTTTTTCTTTGTTGCTAACATCTGCACATTGTTGGTCTTCCTGTTGGTTTCAGATGCATGAAAACATGCAAATCTTGAAGATCATTTTTTATGCATAAGTTTATATCTTATTGGTTATCTTATATTATATATATTAAGCCTTCTACTGACTGTCTTGGATTGGCTTTCATTACCTATCCCTCCCTATCGCTTTTCGCTCATTCCTTGATTTCTATAATCAGACTTGAGTTGGGGTTTTGTTTGACTTTCTAGCTTCTTAATTACTTTTGTCCAAGGTAGGGCAGTTGAGCATCAAATGGTTGCAACCTTCCTTATTGTATTTTCTTGTTTGTGAAATCCCATGTCTACTTTAATATCTCTTTGCAGGAATGGAATTATATCATCACCTCCATTGTTGGATATTGGTTTTTTAGAGTACTTTTCTCAGCAAGTGCACTTTGTTTTTTTTGTCTTATTTTGCTGCTAATATATGGGCTTTTGTTGATCTTTCCTGTTGTTATTTTCCCTCTCTTGGCTATGATGAGAACATGCAGATCATGAGGAGTACACTTCTGCTTTACCTGGTCTTAATCACTGTTTTACCTTTTATAGATAGTTGGGTTATTGGTCACCCATGGTTATCGTATTACTATTAGCTAATCAGATGTTTGCTACTAAGCAACACATCGAACTTTTTCTCTCGATTATCTCTTACTAGAATTTTTTGTGGTGGGAGAGCCTCAAATAAAGGAGAAGCTGCTCTACCTTATTTTACTATCTCACTACTTTCTTTCCAACCCATCGACTATGGTGGTCAATTGGGGTTTTGACTTTACGGTTTCTTGCAGCTTACTTAATTCACCTGGCTGGCAATGTGGTGTTGCCTATTTGTTGTTTGCTGCTTATAGTCTTTGCAGCCATCCTGAAAACCATTTTACTTCTTGCTTCTCTTATCTTTTTTCTAGCTTTGTTAGACTTATGCAGATCACTGTTAAGATGATCTTAACTAATTCATATTCAAACCTTATCATGCTCTATCTGAATGGGTGGACTTTTAGTGAGCTTGCTGCCTAATGCTAAATATGATGAACTACTTGTATTGGTGCTGGGAATTCATTGACATGGTGTCTTATATCAGGTCCTATAACCAGGATGGTTACCCCTTTCTCATTCTAGATTTGCTGACTCTCTATCTACTCTGTATATGGTTTTGATTATATTTGCAGGTACTAAGGATATCAAGACTTTTACCAAATGGATGCTATACAGGTGCTTTTCCTTTTTTTTCTCTTGCATGTTACTCCATTGTGTCCTGCATTCTCACATCCTGCAGAACATTGAACCTTATCCTTCATTTGCTTATATATGTTAATCAATTTGTATCTTATGCTTGCTTTTCTCTTTTCTTTTGCTTTTGGATGTACAAGGATAGGGGATTCACTCCTTAGGCTGATTGTAGCTCTTTGAGCAGTAGTTTTGGAGTTTATCCCTTTTAAGGATCTTGTAACCCTTTTTTGTGGCAATAAAATTCCCCCTATATGGGGTTTCCCAACAGAAAAAGAAAAGAAAAAATATTTTAAAATAAACATAAACCCTAAAACCCAATAAACCAAAACATAAACCTAAACCCTAAGAATGGGCAGAACCTTAATGGTAGAAACATCATCACAAACAGCTTAGTCTAGATATCCGGTGAAGGAAGGTGAGGGCGGTGGTGGTTATCACAGTGGTGGTGGGGGATTTGAAGGTGCTGGTGGATATGGAGGTGGAAGTCAGAGCAGTGGTGGTTATGGAGGCTGGAGGAGTGACGGAGGTTACCAACGTGGTGGTGCTGGAGCGAGAGATTGGGGATATGATGGTGAATCCCGCTACTCAAGAGGCCGGAGTGGTTCTGATGAGAATTGGAGAAACAAGAAAATGGTTGATCCAATTTGCTGCTTATGTAACTGTGTCTTTACAGTAGAGATGGTTCTAGCTATCTAGGGTTTTTGATTTGCCCTATGCATGCTCATTTTTTATTTATGTTGTAAACAAAAACTTGCGTGTTACTAGCACGCAACCGAACGAAGCA